>VZUI01093000.1:0-58003 GCA_013401135.1 Cettia cetti | reverse complement strand
CCGGGAATGGGGAAGGGCCGGGATAGGGGAAGGACTGGGAATGGGGAAGGGCCGGGAGAGGGGAAGGGCCGGGAATGGGGAAGGGCCGGGAGAGGGGAAGGGCCGGGAGAGGGGAAGGGCCGGGAATGGGGAAGGGCCGGGAGAGGGGAAGGGCTGGGAATGGGGAAGGGCCGGGAGAGGGGAAGGGTCAGGATAAAGGAAAGGTCGGGATGTGGGAAAGGTTTGTACTGGGAAGGGTCTGTACTGGGGAAGGGGTGGGATGTGGGAAGGGGGTTCTGCCCTCCTCTGCCCCACTCTCAGACGCTGCGTGCAGCGCTGGGGTCTTCAGCACAGAAAGACGTGGAGCTGTTGGATGAGGCTGCAAAGATGCTCCAAGGCTGGAGCACCTCTCCCATGGAGCCAGGCTCCACAGGAGAAGAGAAGGCTCCAGGGAGCCCTCAGAGCCTCTTGCAGTGCCTAAAGGGGCTCCAAGAAAGATGGAGAGGGACTTTGGGCATGGAGTGACAGGACAAGGGGGAATGGATTCCCACTGACAGAGGGCAGGGTTAGATAGAATATTGAGAAAAAATTCTTGCCTGTGAGGGTGGTGAGGCCCTGGAACAGGTTGCCCACAGAAGCTGTGGCTGCCCCATCCCTGGAAGTGTTCCAGGCCAGGTTGGAGGTGGCTTTGATCACCTTGGTCTAGAGGAAGGTGCCCTTGCCCACGGCAGGGGTTGGAACAAGATGAGCTTTAAGGTTCCTTCCAACCCAAGTCTTTCTAGGATTCTATGAAAATTCCAGGAGCAAGCCAGGCAGGGCTCTGCAGGCAGCAGCACCTCAGCTGCACAGGCTGGCTTTGGTCAAACAGGTTTTATCAAACCAGCTCCAGAGCTGACCTGGAGACTGCTGAGGCTGCACACAGGCTGGTGCCGGAGAGGACTGAGGGCTGGATTGTTACTGCAGTGGGCAGTTGTTTAAGTTGAGATGGACACTGATGCTCTGCTTCCCTTGGTGAAAATGTCTCCTTTCTGTAAAGGGGTGTTTCCCAGTCCAGGGGTGCTCTGGGTGGGAAAAAAATTCTGCCACCCAGACACCCTCTGGGAATGACAGCACCAAAGCAAAGTCAGGAGGCCTCCCAGTCCAGCCCAATTGCCAGCAGCAAAGAAATGATGGGCGAGGTGGAAGTTGTGGGTCAGGTTTCGGGGTGAGTTCAGCTGCCCCTGGAAGCAGGGAACCCTCCCTGGCTTTCTGGGAAAGCTGCTGAGCATGGCAGCCTGGGGGGAATTCAGCCCTGTGTAATTATGGCAGAGGGGGCAGACAATGGATGTGCAGAGGCCAGGACAGGCAGCTCCAGCATGGGGCGAATTCTCCCCCTCCAAGGGGAGCCAGTGCCCTCAGGAGAGGCTGGTGGGAGCTGCTGGGGGTCAGCAGTGAGCTGTGCTTACCCTCTGCCCAGTCTGCCACGGATTTTCTCCTCCTCCGTGGCTCTGGCATCCTCCATGCCCCTGCAGTGCCAGCCCTGGGGCTGCACACCTCGCTTCTGACTCAGCCACAGGGGAGGGGAAATGGCAGGGCTGCAGCAGGCGTGGAGGGCTGTGCTGAACCTGCTGTGCTGAGATGTTGATGAGTCTTTCAGCCAGCATTTCTGGGCCCAGGGGCACTGTCAGCAAACTCACTGATTTGTTTGTTTGTTTGTTTGTTCAGCAGCCGGCAGTGCCATCCCTGCACCAAGGTGAGTCAGTGCTCAGCATCCCAGCACCCTGCATTGGCTGAGTGGCTCCTCTCCTCACCAGGGAGCAAAGCCACGTGGGATGAGTCAGATAGAAAATGAGTTTATTTCCAGATGCTGCAGGGGAACTAATTTTGATTTAACAAGACAGGCAAGAGTGAGGTATCTTGAGTTTTTATTTCAATCCTACTCCACAGGAAACAATATCCACTAGCGTTATCTTCCTTACATTTGTTTGTATTTGACCCAATACTGTGTTAAATATAAAATACTGATTGAACAAGGATGGATGGTGAAAAACATGAGATGCTAAGAAGATCCCTCGAGCCCTCCTCCACAAACATCCTGAAAGTTACGAGTCATTTAAAATTAGTATAAAATAGGAGGACAATCCGATGGCTTGCTCTGTGTCCCCCATGCTTTGCAAGGGGAGGATTTAGGAGCAAGAGAAGAGGGGGAGCCTTTCAATTACAGAGAAGCCCACTCTGCAAATCCAGGCTGAAGGCAGGGTGGTGATGATCCCAACAGAGCCCAGCCATCCATTCCTGCCTGGGCATCTGTCCTGCCCTGGATTTTCAGCAGGAGACTGAGATGGAGCAGCCTCAGAAAGATCCTTCTGGCACCTCCCTGTGCCTCAGGAGCCCTTGGGACAGATTTAGGACCAAAAGACCTCAATGGCAAAACAGTTTCTGAGATAAATCCCTTGGGTGGTGGTCCCTGGGCATCCTCAGCCCCTGCCAGGGGACATCAGCCTGTGGCTGGGGCTGCTGTTTGCATGGGCTGAGCCCAGGGTGCTTCCCCCTGGGGTTTGGTGACAGAGGGGGAGGAGAGCCAGGCACACTGAGCCCAAGTTGTCACTGTGCCCCACGGTGGCTCTGGGATCCTGCTCCCCCAGACTCAGTGAAAGTTGAAGGTGTTTGTGAAGCTCTGGCTGCCCTCCAAGTGCTTCACAGGGTCCTCACACGAGCCCTGTGAGGTAGGACAGGGTCTTTGCCCCCATTTTACAGATGGGGAAGCAGAGGCACAGAGAAGGGTAATGACAGAAAATATGGCATCTCTTCTGTATCCCAGACATGCTCCATCAGCTGCTGGTCACTCACAGCTCATCCTTCTCCACCTCTCCATCTGCAGCAGGTGGCAGGGCCAGGGCTGGGCAGAGGCAGCAGCAGAGTCTGGGCTCACACCAGCTCGTTCACCCCCATCCCAAAGACCACCCATCACCCCAAGGGCAGTGCCAGCCCAAAGGCTGCTTTGGGGTGCCCAGTGCACAGACCCCCAGCAGCCCCATGCCAGGCTGGGGTGCCTGGTACAGCTCCCAGAGCCTTTTACAGGAACTTTCTGCCTATGGAAGTGAAAACCCACCAGATATTTTTGCCAGCCTGGCAACCACAGCCACCACATCAGGAGGGGTGAGTATGCAGATGCTTCCTCTTTGGTAATTTGCTGCAAAATGGCACAGCCCTGGAGAGCCAGTCCTGGGGTGCCACAGCCTGGAGGGCCCTAAGCTCTGCTCAGCTCCCTGGAATGCTGCTGGAGAAAGAGGAGGTGTGGGATGGTGGCTGAAAATCTCCTTCCCTTGCCACATGGTGCCAGAGGCTGCAGCTGTGATTAATCAAAGGCCAAAGAGGTGATGGGCAATTGATTCTTTTGGGGGTGATGGGGAAGGTGCAGGCACAGCCCAGCACACACCACACCCTCCTGGCTCCAGCAGCTCTGCCAGGCTGTTTGGGGAGCAGGATCAGGACTGGTTTTCCCATTCTGCTGGGTGGAGGTTCCATGTGTTAGCACTGTGTGGCCACGGTTAGGCATTTAAAGACTGAGCATCACTAGGATCTCTCCATCACAGCTCACACCCAGGCTTCGTGGGGATGCATTCCTGCCCTGCAGCAATCTTGGAAATGCCAGAAATCTTTCCAAAAGTGGAATTAAATCTGATGAGCAATAGGTTCATCAGCAAAATGGGAGCAGAGAAGGCAGCTAGCCCCGTGATCCCAGTCCAAGGAGGTTCACTTCCCTCCCTCGAGGAGAAAGGGATTCCCCTGAAGTGGATGGGCTGACCCCAGTCAGGGAGATGCCAGGAGCTGGATCCCAGCCCTGCTCCCTGCTGAAGGCACACGTGCAGCAGGGCTGGGAGCAGGGCCGTGCTTCAGGCTGCCACTGGCACCAAGACTGGAGAGGAAAACCAAGCACTCCAGGGAGAAAATGTCCATAGAGGATCCCAGGGATGTACTGAGTTGTGCACTTCAATGTTGGCTTAGAGAAAGGGTTTCCCAGTGCTCAGGGACTGGGATGCCCTGGAAGAGATTCAAGTTTCAATCTCTTGTAAGGCTTGCTGGGTATGGACCATCCCCTCAAGGACTTGGGATGAGCTTTAATGCTGACAGGACTTAGGATGATTTAGGAGCCAGTCCAGGTGGTGCAAGGGTGTCAGCACATCCCTCTGCACCACTGGGTCTCTCCCCTCATCCTGACTCCTCCAGTCCCCTCAGTGGCACATGCTAAGGACTCCAGTAGCCAAACCCAGGGTGTCATAGCCAGGGGCATGTGGGGCCAAGGTCCCAGTCCTGTGGGATGCTCAAGACCAGGTGAGTGGGCGAAGCTCCCATGAGTGGTCACTCCCCTATCACCCACAGCCCAGTCACTCACTGTGTTCTGTAACCTTTGCCTAAAAAAATAAACAGTTCCCAAGGTTAAAACCAAAAAAAACATTTTAAATCCACCTCCTGTCTGTGTGGGAAGGGCACGACAGCTGCCGTCCACGGGGCGAGGGGGCGTCTTGGGGCCAGCCCACGGTGCAGGCTGTGTCCCCTCTGTCCCCACGGGCCAGGTGGCACAAACAATGTCTTTAAGGCTTCTACCGGGAGGTTTTGGTGTCCAGGGCTCCAGGCTGGTAGAGGTACCTCCAGATGGCATAGTAGTGGATGCCAGCTCCAGTGGCCACGAAGAGGTGCCAGATGGCGTGGGCGAAGGGGATGCGGCCGTCGCTCTTGAAGAACACCATGCCCAGGCAGTAGAAGAAGCCACCAGCCACCAGCTCCAGCAGGCCGTCCCTGTTGGGCTGGGAGCAGGAAATGCTCGGTGAGGCCAAGGGGCCTCTGCCCTCTCTCCACACCACCCCATTAAGAGCAGAAGTGTTGTCCAGCTGCAGCTCTGCACTTCTCTGCCTTCTGCTACCCCCTCCTCTCTAGGAAGACAGCAGGGACCCAGCAGCCCCAGGAGAAATGGGACTAGGTGATCTTTAAGGTCCCTTCCAGGCCAGACCATTCTATGATTCTGTGATCCTACAATTTCTAAACAATGGAGCCCAGGCAGGAGATCTGGGGGAGGTGCACGTGGTGCCTGCTGGGCACCCAAAGCACCTGCAAAACCAAGGTGAGCCACATCGTGTCAGGGATGGCTTTATCCCTCATGACAGCCTGGAGGCTGCACCAACCCACTGCAGACAACCTGCTCCAGGTTTTCAAATCCTTCCTGGGATTTGTCCCTCCCGCTGAGCCCAAGTGCTTCTTCCCAGCAGGGGCTTACCATGGAGAGGATGACCAAGGCAGGGAAGAAGCCCATGATAACGTAGCACACCAGCTCCACCAGCTTGTACCTGCAACAGACAGGGAGGCAGCTTGGAGCAGGGACACAGGGAAGTTGGGTTTTACGCCTGTAATTTCCACAGCAGTGCTACAGGGAAGGGGGTGGCAGTGCCACCACAGCAGGTCCTATGTCCTCATGTGTGGACTGGCTTGGGACCTGGCACTTGGGACTTCGGGGGCCACGTCCGGGGCCTTTGGCTTTTTATTTGGTGCCACCAGGTGGAGGAAGCCGCTCATGGCAGCGCGTCCCTGCTCCGTGTCCCGGGTCTCGCACAGCCAACGCTGGGGCCGGCCGCAGGCACTCACCGCTCGTGGAAGAAGAAAACGTAGACAGTCCCGATGGATGCCATGATCCAGATGATCCAGCGCATGTGGGAGGCCCAGGGACCCAACTCCCTCAGGTTCAACCTGCAAGACCCAGGGCTGTGGTGAGGGGGATCCAGGGCAGCACCCTGGACTGGGCTCTCCCCTCACCCCCAAGGCTGAAGTGTCCTCCCAACTTTTATAACTTCAACTTCCAGAGGCTGAAATCTAGAGGATGTGAAGGTTTTGTGGAAAGGCTACGCCCTTGAGAAGAAGCAAAGCCAGAGAGGGAAACTCTATTTATTGGAACCAGGATGACTTCTTCCCCTTCAGTGGGGCCGGGTGAGGGCCCCCAGCCACCAGCAACTCACCAGGGAGCGTAGGAGGCGGCGATGAAGAAGTAGATCACCATCCTGTCAAACATGTGCAGGCAGTGCTCCACAGTCCTGCAGGAGGGACAGATGGGTCACAGCTCTGGGGACATCGGGACCCTCTCCCCCTGCCCAAGCCCTGAGCAAACAGGGAGGTACCTGAGATGCCTCTTCTTCCAGGAGATGGTGTGGAAGATGGTGGAGACAATGAAGAGGCTGGACAAGCCAAAGCCATAGATCCAGGCTGAGATGGTTTCCCACTGGTCATCAGAGAGGATGTAGAGGATGGAGCTGCCGAGGATGCTGGGCAGGATCCAGAACTGGAAGGGGAAGCAAACCCACTGTTGGCTCTCTGCATTTCCATTGGGCAGCTACAATAGAGCCTCCACTTTCCCTTTTAGGTGTTTCTTTCGCCTCTGATCAATGCTACCACCCATAAGGGGCAGGCAGGGTCCCTCCCTTCGTGGTGCAGCTCCAAAATAATTTGTCCAGAAGGTAGGGAGGAGGAGGAGGATGGCTGTCTCTGAGTCATCTCCCAGGACTCGGGGTGGGGACTGTCAGCTCCCAAAAGAAACCCTGATGGGGGAGAGGTCCCTCCCACTGCTACACAGGCAGCCCCATGGGCACCTGTCACAGTTCTTGCTCTGAAACAATCCATTTTTAGGGAGATTTGAAAATACTCCTGCCCCACCAAGCCCACAGCCAGCTTCCCCAGGGACATGAGGCCACCATGGGTGAGAGCAAGGGAGATGCAGATCAACTTCCCAGGGCAGGAGGAGGGACAACATCCCAGTCCCCAGGAGCACATGGAGCACATCTGCCTCATCACAGCCCTCAGACTCTCAGTGACTGCTCCAGGGCTGAACACAGATTCTTTTTAGGTGTCCCTTGAGGTTCCTCAGTGCATCCCCAGAGAGAGGAGCACCGTCCTCCCTCGCTCAGGGGCAGGGACAGGGACTCACAGCATGGGTGGCACAGTTGGCTGCGTGCTCGTATTCCGTGGGCTGGTACCTGCAGTTGGATGGGACACGGTGGTTCATGAACCTGCAGCAAGAAGCAGGGAGAGAAACACACTCAGGGCACAGGGATAGAGCAAAACCCTTCTGGAGGGGTCTGCACAGGGCCACCCCCAGCCTGCAGCCCTACCATGGCTCAGCTTTGCTCCAGCTGCCCTGCAGAAGTGACACCACAGCACAGTGTGCCCATCTGGCTGTCCCCAAGTGCCAGGTCCCCAGGTCTTGCTCAGCCAGCAGCTCCTGGGAACTGCTGTTGCTTGGAGAGCAGAAAGCAGGAGCCAGCTCTGCCAGTTGCTGTGGGCACAGGTGGGAAGAGACATAGGGTAGATCTATGGGACCCCAACCCATCCAGGGTGGCACCTTCATGTCACAGCAGCATGCTCAGCTCCAAAAAAACGTATTCCTGCAATGCCTTTGGTTTCTGGGTACCACCTGCATCTACCCCCTACCAGCAGGGCTGCACATCCCAAAACAGATTGCTGTGGAGGAAAGCCTACTGCCCTCCCCTGGAAACCTGCACCTTTATTTCTGTTTCTCTTAGCCTTAGGAGGCATCAGCTTGCTCTTGGCATTCAAGGAATGTATCGATTTCCCCTGCTGGACCAACACACAGCCATAAAAAAGAGTGTCACTCCATTGCTGGGTATGTAACAAATGAAATGTGCATGCAAGATAACAGAGCCTCGCTCACCACCCTCTTCTGGCAGGAGACAGCAGTGGAGGCTGGGAAAGAGAATGAGAAACAGGGAAATGAGAGGGTTTTTAGGACGTTTCCTGCCGTGGCTCAGGTCAGGATGGCCGAGCTGAGCGGGGGCTGCTCGGCAGGACCTGGGCTAATTGCTCTGTGACCCTGTTTGCCCCCAGCTCCAGCACCATCTGCGGCGTTTCACAGCTGAGTTGTGCCCAGCAAAGGGGCTCAGGGGCTGCCAAGACCTTGCTGCTGGGCACAGGGTGATGCCTCAGTCTGGGATGCTTGGAAAGGCAGGAAAAGTCCCCTCTCCCTGTCCCCAAGCCACCCACGCCTGCGTGGACGCCTCTGCCATCTCCCGCCTGCTTGGCCCCGCTGCCTGAGCCACTGGCTGCTGCCTGTTAAAACTGAGCCAGCACGGATTAAATGGCTCAAATGATGAGGAATTGGTGTGGGGGGAATTTTGCAGCCACAGCAGGGTGAGGGGCACCCCAGCAGGTGACAGTGACAACCCACAGAGGGGCCCTGTCCCCAGCCCCTGCCCTGTCATGCCTCCTGCCAGACCCTGGCGCTGTGGG
This sequence comes from Cettia cetti, assembly GCA_013401135.1. Taxonomy (NCBI): domain Eukaryota; kingdom Metazoa; phylum Chordata; class Aves; order Passeriformes; family Sylviidae; genus Cettia; species Cettia cetti. The sequence goes on along the minus strand of VZUI01093000.1, from coordinate 49,756 downwards.
AAGAGATTCATGGTCCTCATCACCAAAAAATGTCTGGAATTAAGAGGGGGAATGCAGGGGCCAGGCTTCCACTGCTCTACTCACCGAGGAGTCACACGGGGTAAGTGGGGGCTCAGCAGGGCCGGGAAGAAGCCAGGCATCCCTGGGGACATGGCTGTGGCCAGAGCGCTGTCATCTTCCCCCCAGGGACAGCAGGGATGCCCTCCTCATCCTGCCACTCCTGCCACAAGGCCTGGCAGGGCTGCCTGTGCTGGAGCCATGTCCCCCTGGCAGGAGGACGTTACTGTCCCCAGCGTTGCCAGGAGAATGTCCCCAGCGTTGCCAGGAGACTGTCCCCAGCTCCCCTTCACTGTCTGCTTCCCTTTATTTTCCCTTTTAATAATAAGAAGGAGGGGGAGAAGAAGGGGAGGCCAGACGTCCACATGACGTCACAGTTGCTGAGGAAACACGTTCAAGGCCTTTTCCTTGAATTTATTGATTTTAACAAAGCCTGCTCCATCTCCCCTCTGCTCTGGCTGGGGCTGTTCAGAGCAGCAACACAGAACCAACCCCACAGCCCCCTCCCCAGGGCTGGGGGGCACCCAGACCCTTTGGGAAGGTGTCCCTGGGGTGCAAATATCCTCCCTAGCTCCAATACAGGGGTAGAGAAGGACCACCCAAGCCATCCCCATGTAACAAGCTTGAGGAGCATTTATGTTCCTGAAGCCCAGAGCCATGCTGGTGTGGGACATCACAAATTCCTGCTTTTCCCAGAGGGACAACAGCCTTGAGAAGGATCCTTTTTTTTTTTTTTTTTCTTGACTTGGTGAGAGATTGCTCTTATTTTCTTGCCCTGCTTTCTAGTGAGCATCATCCTGTGGATAGTGGGAGATGGAGCATCACGGATGTGGGACCTGGCTGCACAGTGCTGGGTCAGCCCTTTTGGGACCTGCATTGTGTTTTGGGGCTAATTTGGCACTTTTCTGTGGTCCTCTGTGCTCTGTAAAAATGGGAGCAGCTGATGTTTGCACATCTCCTGGCAAAGCAGGGTAAGTCCCTGGCTGCACCTTATTTCCCAGGGGTGCAGAGGGCATTTCCTCCCCTGCTCTCCTGGGATTTTATGGACCAGCTTGTGTCACCCCTGTGCACACTGGCATGGATGTAGGGCAGGGCACGGGGAGCCTGCAGCATCCCCAGCCTGCAGACAGTGTGCAGAACCAGCCTCAAACCACAGCCCCAGCCTGGACAGACAGATGGACATACTTGGAGAGAGCACTTGTGATTCTTGGGTCCAGCAAGCCACTAGCAGGTGTTTACACACCACTGGGTGCTCCAGTGCAGTTCAGCAGGTGCTTCAGGATGGAAAAGTCCAAAAGACACAGAGAAGTTCAAAGATTCCTGCTGTGCAGGAACAGGAGCACGTTCATTTCCAGGGATGGTGTGTGGGAAGCAGGGAGCCAAAGGGTTCCCGGGCACCTTCTCCTCCCGGTGCTGTTCCTGGCAAACTCCCTACAACTGGCTGTAGGAAGAGGGGGTGCTGCTGAGGGTCTGACCAGGGTTTTTGCCTGCCCTGCTTGTGCCTGCTTCCCCCTGGCCCCTTTCCCAGGGAGGGAGCCTGAAAAGGGCCAGTACAGCAGGCTCTGGCCAGGGAAACAAAGAGCCTCTTGTCCCTGGGTGCCGGGGCAAAGTGCAGAGCTGGCTTCCCAGGCCTGCTCCTTTCTCCTGCTCTTTCTCCCACTCTGTTGGGTTGGAGCTTTTTTAATATAGCTTTAGGGGTTTTCACTGAGTTTTTAAAAGACTTTTATCCAAGAACAAAATCCCAGCCTCAAAAATCATGCAGATCTGCCTGGCTCTTGCCTTGCCGGAGTGGGAAGAAGGTAAGAAAGGGATATAGTTACATTATTCCTCAGGAAGGCTCACGTGGGACCATCTGAGCTCTCCCAAGGGCACCAAGAGAACCTGAATCAGTCACCCCATGGTCTCCACACTCACACAAGCAGAGCCATGGGACACTTGCAGGAAAGCTGTGCCCTGCACACGTGAGGGGAACAGCCCCGAAAGAGACCCAAGCCAGGCTGCAATTTGGGACAGATGGGGTTTAGCTCTGCCTTTGACATAACTCCCTGTTTGGCCCCTGCCACATCTCTTCATGTCCCTCTCACCCCCCTTTCCCCTCTCTCCAAGTGAGGATAATAATTTTGACATCCTTTAGGCAAGCCAGTGTGTGGATAATGTGAGGAGGGTGCAAAATCACCACTCAGATGTGGATGGGGAGGTGTGAGCTGGGCTTCTGCCCTTGGAAAGACCTGCCCTCCCCAGCCCTGCCATAAATCAGGCTGTGCATGTGTCTCTGTGTCTGTGCACTGTGGGCTGGGTGCCACGGGGACAAAGGAGCAGTCAGCAAGCCCAAGGTTATCCCAGGTGATACAAATCTCCCCAGAGCAGCTCACCTCTCCAGGTTTCACCTGCAAATGGCTTATAAAAGAGCTGGGCTTGCTCAGGAGTTGGCCTAAGGCCTGTGGAGATGGATTTGCTGTGTATTCCACCTTCTGCCCAAGGAGCTGGGGTTTTTCCAAGCTGTGTTCCCTGCTGGGCAGTTCTTGGGATCTGGCTGCAAAGGGAGATGATTTCTCCTTCCTCTTGTGACTAGATATCACAGCTGCTTTTAAAGTAACAGAGGAAGATTCTGGTGGTGGTCAGAGAGGAAGGCTTGAGGAAGAATTTGGTGGATGTTGATCAGCAGTGGTGATAAGTCCTGCTGGGGCTGTCCCTTGGTGTCAGTGATGGAGCAGATGTGTCCCTGCAGGGTAGACTGGCTCTGACTCTTCAATGCATGGCCTGGGTTTGCTCTGATAGCCCTGAGGCTGCACACCCAGCACAGATGTCAGGGCTTGGTCCTGGGGCTCGTGCTCACGTGGGAGCTGCTGTGGTGGCATCCCCGTAAGCTGGGGCTTGGCAAGGGCTCTGCCTCTGATCTGGAATCTGGTAGTGCTCCAGCTGCATCCCTGGTAAGAGGCTTCAATCCCTTGAGCTCCTCTGTGGTTTGTAATTAGTTCAGTCCTGGGGAGTTGTGTGTGCTGGCGTGGAGCCTGGCTGGTGTTTGTGTACGGCACACAGTCACAGGCTTCACAAGACCACGAGGAAATACCCGTGGCCCACCTTGGGCCCAGGAGACCCCCCTGACTTTACTGCTTTATCCAGCCCAGGAGCACTTGGAAACCCCACTTTTCCTTCCTACCCATTGCCACTGGGAAGCAGAAATGCCAAGGCCATGGCTGCTGGGCAGTGCCATCTGCAGAGCCACCCACACGGGCCTGTGCGTGGCTGCCTGGCACCTGCTGGGAGCTGCAGCCTCCCTTCCATGCCCGTTCCCCAGTGCCTGCAGCTCCCACGCTTACATATGGCATTCTGCTTTGCCAAGCTGAGCTGTGCCTGCTGGAAGCTTGGGGGTCAGCTCCTGGGGCTGGCAGAGATGGGGCAGGACTGTCCATGGGCCCCTCTTGGGACCCCAGCCCATCCAGAGGGACAGGAGGGCTGATGGAGCAGGACAACTCAGTGTTTTCTTTTGTCACACTGCCTAGCACGAGGAGCTGGCAGCTTGGGTAGGGAGCAGGAAATGGAAGGGTTTTTATCTAAGCCAGCATTTCCCTACCTTTCTCACAGGTAAATTAGCAGATCACCAGATTTCTGGAGTAACCCACCCAGATTCCCCTGGTGCAAGCCTTGCTTCCACAGAGCGAGTCAAAACAGGCAGCAGATCAGAAAATCGCCCATCACCTCATCCCTCCCATCCCAGTTCTGCTCATTCCCAGCACTCTGACATGTCTGAGCCCCCTGGGCTGGCCGTGGACCATCCCCTGGCACTACACAACCTGCATGCCCTGAGAAACCGTGAGCAGGTGCTGCTGCTGACTTAGAGATGCTCCCAGCCCGTGTGCCCAGCCAGCTCCGTGCTGTACCTGGCTCTGAGCCACGGGCACAGATGTCCCCTGAGAAGGGACAGAGCAGGTAACCCCCTGACACATCCTGCTGCCTCAGAGGGTGCAGGAGGGAATACACTGCTCTTCCCCTGAACACACAATTCTTGCTCCTCATCCTAGCAGGGACAAGCACAGGAGGCTCCAAGCCAGGCTGGATGCAGGCACTGCCCACTTCTGCAGCCACAAGAGCCCATTTACACCCAGCAGGGCTTGGTTGGTGGTGGAAACTCAGGGTGCTAACTGTCCCAACAGGGTGCTAACTGTCCCTATTCCCATCCTGTGGACAGGGATATTTATTTTTCTCCCCAGCTCTCTATGTAGATGGTATCTCTACCTCTTCCAAGGCAATTCATGACCCGGCAACGACAGCAGAGCTGTTTGTTTATTCACAGCAGATGGGATTGGTGAGTGTTTCCCATATTGCTTTCTGAGCTGGGAGTTCTTGTTTCATTTGGTACCTATGAGACATCCAACAGCTGATTAGTCACAAAATGACTCTGATGTCCCAGGTGTTTCTTGAATGTTGGAAGGACTGTTTCCAGAACTGCAAATCCTCTATTATTCATTAATTTCTTGTTTGGAAAGTCATTGGGCATGTTCCTTGCTGCCTTGCCTCGAGGAAGGAGTCAGTGGGATAAATCCTGAGCTGGCTCTGCCCGTTTAACTGCAACAGCCCAAGGTGGGCAGGAGTGAGCATGACCACTGGATCCTGTGCCTGCTGGCAGAAGATTTGGATAGTTTGAGGGCTGGAGCTTTCCCAGCCTCTAATCCTGGCTGTGACTGTGAAATACATGAGCAGGTGACCATGACCCAGGTTCATAAAATCTCCCCACAGCATGGCCTGGGAGACACAGCCAGGCTCTCATTTGGGATTCCCAGATAATGCTCAAGGACAAATCATATCTGTAAATTATTCAGCAAATGCCTCTGGACAGCGAAGGCACAGAAGGAAAATCATGTATTTCACCAGCCAAGCATGAAGGTAGTAAGATTTCCATTAGTATTACTTACAACAGAGAGCAGGGCTGTGTTTAATGCTGCTGTACCAACCAGTGCTGCTCAGCACAGAGAGGAGGCAACTCCTTGCCCTGACCTGATGATCTCTGTCTGCATAAAATCCTTTCCTCAGCAGCAGCAAACCTGGACTGTGAACAGGAACACAGAGCTGACTCCAAACTCTCCCAAAGGTCAGCACTGCTTGGCTCAAGGCAGTGGTATCTGACTCATCCACCAGGAATAGGACACCTGTGGTATCGTGTTATCATGAGAGGTTGCACTGCTATCACAGGGAGCCCATCAGGCCCTGGACTCCCACTGCATGAAAATGTTGAGTTTGTCACGCCTGGAGAGACCTGATCTGTGTGTTTGGCCACATCTCCTCTGCCTTTCTCAGAGCCAGCCCTGAGCACCCATCCCCTGGCAGCAGCATCTCTGGGGACTCAACAAAACTCCTCGAGCAGCTGCAGCCAGGCACTCCTCAGGAGTGAAGGACTGGAATAAATTGTGCTCTTTTCCCTTCCTTTCTTTGGGAGTTGTACTTGCTGGCATGGCTTTGTCTCACTGTGGAGCTGGGGGTGTGGGAAGGGAGGAGGAGGAGAGGGGAGCCCAGGACCAGTCCTGGCAGAGCCCCATTTCTCACAGCCACTGGCCTGCCGTGCTGGGCAGTGGCTTGAATTTCCCATGGCTTGTGTTGGCTGCTACCTCATGAAGCTGGACACAGCAAACTGTGCCAAAGAATCACATCAGGCTGATATCCAACACCAGCTGAAGGAGGGGAAAGATCGTGTGTTTCCCAAGCAGCCAAGAGACCATCCTTCCCCCAAAAGCACAAGGCATGGGGCTTGGTTTGCCCACTTATGCACATCTTCAGTGTGGTGGTCCCCACCTGAGCCTGTCCTGAATACCTGGCTCCAATTATGCACCCTGAGCTACATCAGGTAACTCCTACTGGGGCCATTTTAAGAGGGTGTCTGAGTCAACCTGGCCCCACAAAGCAACCAGCATGGAATTGCTTGGCAGCATCAGCTGACCCAGTCATTTTGGGGCAGTGCCTTTTGCATCAGGAGGGTCTGTCTGCTCAGCTGGGCACAGACTGGCAGGTCTTGATGGGGCTGGTGCTTGCAAGGTGAGCAGCCCCTGCCCCTCGAGGAGCTTCAGGCTGTGGTATCAACACTGAAAGCATTTCCCTTCTCACTGCTTCATCCCACGTGGGCCGTGGGGGAAGCAGAGCTCTTGGAAAGCATCTTGGAGTGTGTGGGAGCAGGCAAGGGCTGCTCATGTTTTTGTGGCAAAGCAATGGGGAACAGGTCTTCCCACCGTGGTTGCTCTGTCCAGGCTGTCAGCCTGGCATTGGTTTCCTTGTGTTTGGAATCTGAGCATCCAAACATTTCCTATTCCTCCCATTCCTGCTGGTGCTCCTCTTCCTGTCTTGGCCAGAGATGCTGGAATAGCTGATGAATGTCTCCTTGCTCAATAATTACAGGTGCAGGGAGAAAGAAGGAAGGCTTTTCCAGATGCCTTTCCCCAAATTTAGAGGATTTGGGTTTGAGCAAGTGTAGAGTTCAGACCTCCATGCCCTGGTGCTGGTGAGGAGGTGGCAATGCCTGCATTGCAGGCACAGGGAGGTGAGGACAAGCCTGGACCAAGCACCTACAGGGACCCCCAGAGAGGCCCCTGCTCCTGGGCTCAGACATTAATGTGCATTTTCCCATCTGCTCCTCTTGGTGTTACTCCATGCAGGGCAAGCCATGCAAACACAGTAAGATTTAGAGCTTTTTACAAGAACAAATCAAAGGAGCTGCTATCAGTTTGTGGGGATGATTCAGTGCCCTGCAGCTCCCAAAGCCCTCTCCTCTGCTGCTCCAGAGATGCTGAAGCTGGCCGGATACAGCAGCTCCCTGATTAATCATGTTTCCTTCCAATTACAGCTCTGGATGGCCAAAGTCTGGGAAGCATTCAGGTGTCCCCACAGGGAGATACTCAGCTCCATGGCAGCTACGTGGGCAGGAAGGACCAGACCATGCTTGAGTTAAAACTGGGCCAAAATGGGGTCAAAGCTGGTGGTGAGGTGCAAGGAGGGTTTGGTTACCAGCTCAGTGTAACCTGACCAATGAGCCCAGTGATAAAGAGGCAGCTTGGTCTGATCTGGTGGTCTGGGAGGGACCCAGCACCGTTTTGGTGAGGTGGGAGGAAGAGTGGAGGAATAACCGTCTGGAGGTTGGATAAAGCAGGAGGGATCACATCTGCTTGCACTTTGTGCCGTGCTGGTGTCGTGGTTAAACTCAGCCTGTCGGGCAGGGGATGGATACTGCTTGTCAAGGTGCAGGTTGTGAGTGACAGGGAAAGCCTTGCAGCAACTGTGCTTTGAAACCCCATTTCCCCACGGTGTCAGTGATGGCAGAGCCTCCTGGGCCCCAGAGCAGAGCAGAAACCACCGAGATTCTCATTTATAGCCACAGCGTGCTCAAATGTCACTGCCTTGCACCCTGCTCCAGGGTAACAGCCCCTCCCTTTGCTTCCTTCCCCAGCTCTGCATCTCCAAAACCCAGCCAGGAGGGATTTGGAGACAATCTAGAGCCCCTCCAGCCCGGAGTTTTCTCCTGGCAGTTCACAGAACGTTCCCACATTGATCACTGCTTTTCATCTCTTTGTTCCCACACAACAGGTCTTTCATCACCACACTGTGTTTTATTTATTACTTTTGATGGGTGTATCAATGGCCAAGTTCCTCCCTTCTTGGTCCTCACTCAAAATTAGATAAAATTACATGAAAAATGAAGCCTGTTCCAGGAATTTCCACCACAAGGAAAACTGATATTTTTTGGTTTTTTTCAAGGAACACCATAAGCAAGGCCACATTCTCTGAAAAGATGTTGCAAGATGGAATCATAGAATTGTTAAGGTTGGACAAGACCTCTAAGATGGAGTCCAACCATGAGCCCAGCACTGTCCTGTTCACCCCTAAACCACGTCCCCAGGTGCCACATCCATGTGTGTTTTTGAAAACTTCCAGGGATGGTGATTCAGCCTGTTTATCCTAAAATCCAGTCTAAACTTTCCCTGGTGCAGCTTAATGACCATTTTGTCTTATTCTATCCCTTGTTCCCTGGGAGCAGAGCCTGACCCCCACCTGGCTGCACCCTCCTGTCAGGGAGTTGTGGTCAGTGAGAAGGTCCCCCCTGAGCCTCCTTTTCTCCAGGCTGAGCCCCCCACAGCTCCCTCAGCTGCTCCTTATCCCGCTTGTGCTCCATTATCCTTCCCTGGACCTGCTCCAGCATCCCAACATCTTTCCTGTAGTGAAAAACCAAACACAGGATTTGAAGGACACGTGCCACCACGAGTCCCCTGGCTTCTGCTCGCCCCAATTCCTACCTCAGAGCTCAGCTGAAAGAGCATCCCTGGCACAAAGGAAGCAGCAGCTTTAGGGTTTCTTTCGGGATATGCCCCAGCAGAGCATTTCCATGGAGAGCAGAGCTGGTGTGCATGGAGTGAGGGGGGGACAGGGATTATCCCACTGTTATTTTTGAGCACTGGGCTAAGAGGATCTCTGCAATGATACAGGAAGCCCTGGGTTAGCATCATGTGCTGGTGACTTTCTTGGGGTGAAAGCCAAGGGAGTACCCATCTCCTGCTGCTCCCCATCCAGCCCTGGCACACAGTGAGAGCTGCAGGATTCCCTGTGGATCTGACCCTTTCCATGCCCCACATGTGGCACCATCCCTGCCAGGCTCTCTGTAATGCCTCACCCCATGTAACAAGTTGTCTCCAGAAAGGATCACAACAGAGCTGGAGCATGCTGATTCAGGAGAAACCAAGCAACAGGTTGGCAGATGGGTTTTGCTGGGGGAGGTTGATGTCAGTGGAGCAGCCCCTGCTCTGCTGCCCAGTTCCCCAAGAGCCCCTGCAGCCCTGCCGTGGGGTAAAGGTATGGTTTGCCTCCTGCTCTGGGGGGTACAGAGATTTGCTCAGCTCCAGTTCCCCCAGCTCTGACCTTTGCATGGCAACTGAGGGGGGAGCAGGGAAAAAAAGGCTTGAATTCTCCGTTTTCACAAGGTTTTGTACCAGGCACACTGTGCTAATCTGCTGGGTGCCTCCTGCCTCTCCCCCAGGCAAAGGTTATCAGGAGGCAGCTACAGCATCAAAATGGTCTTTGAGCAAGTGGCCACGTTTCAGGCAAATTTTGGAGTTGCAAGCATGGATTTTCCCCATGGGTCACCTGGAATGCAAGGAGCTGATGGCTGGAGGGGGTCTGAGGATGGTCTCCTGTCCTTACCCAGCCTAGACAAACATCCCTCAGGGACCATCCTGCCTGCAGCAGGCGAGAAACACCATCACCACTTCTTTTCACACAACTTTTTCTCTGGTATCTGCCCCTAACAGGACCTCTGGGGGTCTGGAAGCGGCAGCACAGAGCTGAGTGCCCCCAGGAGCTGTGCCAGCCCGTGGGACCTTACGCAGGCAGAAAAACATCCCCAGCAGAGTCCCAGGGAGCTGGGCGCAAAGCCTGTCCCTCGGTGCAAAGCTGAGCACCCCCAGCAGCCCCCTGCTCCCCATCTGTGCAGCACCCGGTGCCATCTGACTCGCGGCAGCCCCCCGGGGAGCAGAGGGAGGCCGGCAGGCGCTGTCCCCGTGTCACCTGCCAGCTCCCTGCCACATCTGATCCCGCAGCAGCGCGCGTGGCCAAGCGCCCCCTGACCTGCGCTCAGCAATCCTCAGGTTTCCCCCCGCACAGGTAACACCGTGAGGTTTCCTGCTACACCTGAGCTTTTGAAACAAGTCCCCGCTGCTGCTGGAAAACCTCCCTGGGGATTTCATGGAGGGAGAGAAGGATCCAGCACCAGTGCATCCCGTGGGAACCCTGTTGAGCCTGCGGGTGCAGGCTGGGAGAGCCACCCCGAGGGGGTTTCACCTGCGTGCAGCGGGACCCTGGACCCCACTGGTGCCTCCATGGGGGGCTCGGAGCCAGCACCGGGGTCCGTTCCCTCGGGAAGGCAGGATCCTGCTCCCGCGGCAGCGGGAGAGCCGCGGTGAAGTTAGACCCAGCGAAAGGCAGCGAAGGCTCCCAAGGATGCTGAGAATCCTTTAGGGATGAAGAACAGCAGGTAGCCGAAAGCCCGGCCCGCACTTGCCCTGTGCTTTGAGGCACTCAGCAGCTTTCGAAGATCCTCTCGGGCTCCATCCCAGCGGAGCCGAGCCCGGGGAAGGATTGGGGCTGTCCGGGGGCTCCGCGAGCACCGGGGGTCGGGGACCGGCGCACGATGGATTTACCTGGCGTAGCGCGTCTTCTGGAAATCCAGGAGCCGGGACACGAACATCGCGGCGGTGCCATGGGGGTCCCGGGGGGCGGCGGCTGCTCAGCCCCGGGGCGGGGGGAAAAGTGCCGCCCGGGGGAACGGCACCAACTCGGCGAGCTCCGGCGGCCGAGCAGGAGAAGGGGCGGCCGGTCCAGCCCAGCCCAGCCCGGCACAGCCCAGCCCAGCCCGGCCCCGGCCCCCTCCCGCCCCCTCGGCTGCTCGGGAGAAGCGACACGGGGAAAACAAAGGCGACCTCCGGCAGGGGGGAGCCAGCCCCGCTGCCGTCCTCAGATGTGCAACGAGGAGGAGGAGGAGGAGGAGGAAAAAAAGAAAGGGGGGTCGGGGCGGGGGGGGAATCCCTTCCAACTCTTCCCGGCCACAGCAACCTGCGCGATCTCCCTCCGCCCCCCGGCAGCTTTAAGCACAGCTAAAAATATCCCCCACCCTCCCCGCTGCCACCCCCGGGGGATCAAATAGCAGCAGATTTGAATTGAAAATGTGATTAAAGCATCGGGGAGGGGGAGAGCGCCGAGCGCCGGCAGCCGGGCCGCTTCCCCCGGTACCCACCTGCTCCCCCCGGCCCCGCTGCCCACGGCAGGGCCCCCCCGAGGCTCTCCGAGGCATCTCTGCCCGCCCCGGGGCAGCGCCATCCCCAAGGAGCTGGTTTGTTTGGCTTTGCTTTTATTTATTTGGTTTTAATTATTTTTTTTCCCCCCTGCATTATTTTGCAGAGGTGGGTGGCTCTGCCTCAGCCCCGTCGCTGCGTGACGCCCCTGGGTGGGGGCACAAATGCAGCACCCCACCACCCCTCCCTGCTCGGGAGAAGGGGGGCAAAGCAGCACGACAGCAAGGCAAGGATTAAGGACCCCAAAATCAGCCCATCTCCATCCTAAGGCCTTCACCCGTCCCTCCTCTACATCACTCAAGCAGGCTCCTCCAGGAGGTGACATCCCGAGGTACATCCGAGGTTGGCAGCTCAGAGAGGGGATACAAAAGGTGATACAAGGGGGCTTGTCTGGGGCAGATGGGTGTCAGCCTTGCCCTGTGCCAGGGACTGCAGGCACCCTCAGGCCAGAGGGACAAGAAAGAAGAGGTCAGCAACCACTGGAGGAGCAGAGTCTTGGTCACCCCAAAACCACCTCTCCTTGCTGAAGCTGTGGCAATGCTGAAGGTGGAACAGCATTGACGAGAAGGGTTGTGCTCCTACGGCCATTTCCATGGGGAATTGAGCAACAAAAGCCAAAGCAGACAAAAAGGAAGGAATCCCTTAATTCAAGGCATTAATTAATCCTGGCACCCTCTGCAAAGCCTTCCAAAAGCAGCTCAGTCCCTCAGGTGATGCAGCTGCATTGTGGGGTGTCCCCAAGGAACACAAGAAGCACGCCAGGAGCCAGCAGCAGGTTCAGCCTTCCTGCACAGTTCCCATTGTGGATGGAAGACACCAGTGGGGACCAGGCTGATGGCAGCAGGATCCAGGAGGTGTGGGGGCAACAAAATAGCCCCCATTTTCAGTAGGATATCTGGGACAGCCAAGCTCTGGCTGAGAGTGGCAGGTCCAAGCTGAGATGCAGAGTGAGATCATCTCTGAAAACCTCTCCCACGCTCTGCTATTTAGCTGGGAAGATTTTTTTTCAAATTCCTTCCCCAGATGACGAGCTCTGACAGAGCCTATGTCATGATTCTTGTGCCCTGCTGTACCTGTTCTCTGGGCCTGAAGAGGAGAGGAAGAAGAAAGGACAATAAATCCCATTTAACAAAATAACCCCCATCCCCAAAGCCCACAGCTAAGGGTGCTGGCAAGGAATACCTGAAGCAAACCATCCATCCCAAAATAGATCCATCTCAGAGGGCAAAAGGCAAATTGAATGAAAAATAAGTTACTATTTTTGAAGCCTGAATCCAGTTGTTATGGCAACCAAAGCCTCGAGCATCGTGCTGGGGAATGGCTCCAGCCCCAGCAACACCTCCAAACCTGGCAGATGGAGAATCACAGGCAGCCAGGGGCTGCTCCAAGGTGGGCTCTGGAGATGTCCATGCTCACACCACCTGCACCCCACTGGGATGTGTCCCCTCCCTGCACAGCAGCTCTCCTCGTGTACTCTGCCCACGAGCCCAGCTTGTTTTTCTTTCCTCTCCAATCCCTGGTGTGCTCCCCACCTTGCAAAGATGTGAGGAACTGTAAGGGTGTTAAGGAGAAATTCCAATATTCTGGGGTACCCTGGATACACTGAGGTGTTTTTCATGTCACCTGAACAGGCAGGGTTTGCAGAGTTTTCCTTTAGATGAGGAATGGCTCATGAAGCCCAGGGATGTTTTCTTTCTTCCTTCTGATCTCTTCTCACTGGTGACCAGTGACAAGACCTGAGGGAACAGCTGGAGCTGTCTGGGGAAGTTTAGTTTGGATATTTGGAAAAAATTCTTCCCCCAGAGGGCGGTCAGGCACTGAACGGATTCTCCAGGGATTGGTCACAGCCCCAAGGCTCCCAGAGCTCCAGGAGAGTTTGGACAACACTCTCAGGCACAGGGTGGGATTGTTGGGGTGTCCTGGGCAGGGCCAGGAGTTGGACTGTGATCCTTGTGTGTGTGCTCCATCTCAGGATATTCTGTGACTCTCTGCAGGATTCCCACAGCTGGAGGCACCTCTGTGCACTGTCCCCTGAGGAAGGGCTCCAGGGGATCCCAGCAGTGAACTCTGTGAGTATCCACACTTATGCAGTGATGGCAGCACTGGGCTCTCCTGGCAGCACACACTGTGATCCCATTTCCCCAGGGAGGGACATTTTCCTGCACATGAAACTGCTAGAGCCAACAGCTACAAAAAGAGACAATTTGAGATTAAAATCCCCCATCAGAAGGGAAAGTCTCCCAGGCAGAAAAAAAGCTTTGGATGGGTAGAAAGAGCTAGAGGACACACAGATGTGTTGGCAGCAGATGTAGAGGTGGATGTGGGGGACAGGAGTGGCTCTGGTGGACATGGCAGGGTGGATGCAGGGTAGCAGGGAGCTGGGGCACGGCCACTTGGCTTTAAGCCCTCTGGAGGGGTGTCCATGCCAGCAGCTGGAGCTCCTTTTGCCTCACAGGCTGGTGAGGAAGAGGCTGCATCACTCCACACTGCTCCCTGAGCACCACTCAGGAACCCTCTGGAGCCAGCTGGCCCCAGACGCACAAACCCAACACCTGGTGGCACATATTTGCGAGATTTAGCCTTTTCTGTACTAATCCCTTCATTTTGATCCCATTTCCAGAAATTGCTTTTTTAGTTCCAGATGGGTTGGGTTTTTTGGTGGTCGTTTCTTTTGGGGTTTTTGTTGGTTTGGTTTTTGTGGGGTGTTTTTTTGGTTTTGTTTTTTTTTTTTGTTTTGTTTTTTGGGGTTTTTTTGTTTTGGGGTTTTGTTTTTTGGGGTCTTTTTTGTTGTTGTTGGTTTTAGTTTGGGGTGGTTTTATTTCTTTTTTAGGTTGGATTCGGTTTTTTGGTTTTTCTCTTCCCCCCTGCAGTTTGTGTTATCCACCAGACCTCATCATTATCCACTAGACCAGGACGCTCAATTCAGCCTGGCTTTGGCATCTGCAACTTGTTCCAGAGTCTCACCACAATCAGTAAAGAACTCCTTCTGTGTATCTATTTCCCCCCTCCATGTAAACCCATTGCTCCTTGTCCTTTTCCTACAAATCCTGACCAAGCGCCCTTTCAGATACTGAACGCTGCTCTGAGGTCTCCACGCGATTTTCTCTTTAGGCTGAACAGCCCCAACTTTTTTTTTTCTCCCCCAAGTCCGGAGGCTCCTCACGCTCATCTGCTGAGCCTCGGGGACATCCCGTGGCACGAAGCGGAACTGCAGAGGCACGGGCGGGCGGGAACAGCGCGGGTGTGCCCGCGTGGGCACCGTGACAGGCCCGCGGTGGCCGCGCTCAGCCCGGGGACAGCGACAGCGGGGCCGCGCCGCGACCGGCCGGGGATCACCGGCCGCGCTGCCAGTCTCCCATCCACGGCCGGCCGCGGCGGGCCCTGCTTAGCTTCGAGACGCGTTCGGCTCGGCGCCGCCGCCCGCGCGCAGGCGCGGTGGCCGTACGGCGGCCGGGAGGGGCGGAAGGGCGCAGGCGCGGGGGCCGCTCCGCGCCCGCCGCGTAAACAAGGGCCCGGCGGGGATGCGGCGGGGTCGGGGCGGCCGCGGCTGAGGGGCGCAGCCTTCCGGAGGTGTTTCCTCGTCCTCCCCCCGCCGGACGGGGGTGGCGAGGGCCGTCCCGCCATGAACTTGGCCGGGCAGAGCGGCGACGCCGGCAGCGGCCATCTGCTCTTCGCCAACTTCAACCAGGACAACACGTAAGGGGGGCTGAGGGGAGCGGGCTGAGGGCGCCCGGGCCGGGGAGGAGGCGGCGGCCTGGGGGGCCCCGAGCAGGCCTGGCCGCAGGGGGGGGGCGTGGTGGGGTCTCCCCGGTGCCGCCCCTTCCCTTGGCGGGGAGCGTCGCTGGAGCCGCCCCTTCCCGGGGCCTCGGGGCCGGAGCGGGGCCGGGGTCCCCCGCGGGGAGGAGGGCCGGGAGCAGCCCCCCTGTGCCCCCCGGCTTCGCTGTGGAGCCGCGCAGGCAGGCCGCTCCTCCCGCGGGGCACGCAGCTGCGGGGCTGTGGCAGCCTGCTGCCCTCTCCTTCCCCGGGTCGCTGCCCTGGGGGATTTCTGCCCCTGCTTGGGAGGCATCGCTCGCTGCTCCGTGGGGAAGGGGACGGAAGGAGGGCTCCTGCTGCTCCTTGCTGATGTTCAGCCCTAGGAGGGCCTGACACGAAGCCTCAAGTCTTCCAGGATGTGCAAAGACTTCATCCAAAAGTTCCTCACGGCTGTCTTTTCATACAGCTGTTTTATCGTCACCTGGTGTGTTGAAGCACTGAGTCTTTGGCTTGAAGGTATTTTATGAGCCCATGGTACTTTCGGTTTTGATTTTGAATAGAGGCCTTTCTCTGGTCCTTGAAACTGCACTTCCTTGAGCTTCAGATGGTTCAAGCTGCACGTCTCGCAAATTACTTAATCATTGCAGCACAATTAGATCAATTAGTGCATATTAGTTTTTATATGGGGTATTATAAAGCAGTATTTTTAATTTAGGAACCTCCTATTAGTTGGGATTGGAGCACTGAAGATAATTTAAAAAATTATTTGACTGACTTAAATACCTGCGAGATGAAACTGGAGGGTAAGAACCAAAAGAACTTGTACTCAAGAAAGGAGTTTTGTTTTAGGAAGTGAGTAAGAGGAAATGATCTCAGATTGGCATCACAAAGTGTAGCCCACGTGTGTGGTGGAGGGTTTGTTTTTTTAACAGCTTGTTCTTTTTGCAAGCAACAATATCTTGCCCTCACGAGGGAGATCTGTGCCTGTCCTCAGCACATCCTGTAGCATATGGGAGTTGTGAAGGTGAGAAGGTTATTTCTGGTGACTGCCAAGCAGAGTTACATCACAGCAGGAGAGGCTCTTTGCTTTTGTGGGTTTTGTTGGGGGTGAAGAGATGAGCAGTTGGAGCTGGATGGGATTGAGACAAGAGACTCTGGCAGTAAATAAGTTGTGGTAAATGATGAGGGGGAGCAGTAGTGCTCTGTGTATTTGTAAGTAAATCATTATCTATATATTGATTCAAGCCAGAAACTTTTGCAACTGCTTTTTACATTTTTTCAGTGGGTGCCATATAAAGCTCACTGTGTCTCTGTCCATATAAAACATGCCCAAGTTTTGATCAGCTACCATTATTATTTATTTTTTTACCTAGTACTGGAAAAAGTATTATTACAAGTCATAATAACTAGGGGATTTGTCACCTCCTTCTTCTGCAGTTTATACAGGTCATTATATAAATTTTTGAAGTTCAGCTCTGTTCTCCCTGTTGCACCTCTGCATTTTCAGTTGCACCTTAGCTTTGTGGAGACCTTTATGTACCTAAAGATCACTGAGTTGTGACAAAAAAAAAACCACTTAATTTGAGCAAGAGTTGCAGGTTGACTTGAGAGCAAAACCAGGACAGAAATAAAAAGAAAGCAAATACAACATAAACTTTCCCAGGTGAGTTTTGACTTGTACACCCTGAAATCTTTCTTCAAGGAGCATAAAGGTGTTTCCTTTATATCTTCAAGTTTATAGGGAGAGAAAAGGGACACCTGGGTAATGATTTTATTCCTCAGTCGGGTGTGCTACTGTGCTATTTTTGCCACTTAATTTTTGTAAATAACCAGAAGATGTTCTTTGATAGTTGGTTTTGGGTTTTTTTGTATTTGGTATTCTAATATCCATTGTGTCAATAAATGGTGTTTTTTAAAAATACAATTGATACATAAATCACTTTGAGATTAGCTGATGAGAATTTTGGTGATGTGTCTTTTATGTGAGGCAGACCTGGCCCATAGATCTTTGCAATTCCAAGTTTTGGGTTTCTAGGTAATTGTGTAATTTTTGAGTATTTGTGAATTCAGGTATCTGATGCAGAAATGACAGAAATACTAAAAGGCTTTTGTCTCAAAGTTCTGAGATTAATTTAAAACGCCACTTAATTTGAGATAAATGAGGTGGTTGATGATGTGGAATAATCTCCTCTTACTAACAGTGTCTTAAATAAAACTCCCCCAGAAAAACAGTGAGTATAAAACCAGTCTTGCAGATCCCTTTGTGAGCAGCTTCTCAGTGAAACCCTTTCCTGATGTGGTAAGTGACCCAAACAAGCAAGTTGCATTCAAGTTTCCTAACCTGAGTAGAATATAGTGGTTGTATATGTTCTTAAACAGAAGTTTAATTTTTTTTTTCTGTTTTTCACTCATGATCTCTCCTAGTTTCTTGTTTGAGTAGAGAAACAAGAAGGCAGCTCTCTGGGTTTATAGTATACTATTCTATATATCTAGGAGATCACAGAGTACCAGGTGAGAAGAGCTGAAAAGAACTTCTTAGGAATGACTTACACTTTCCCATGCTGGGCCTCAGAAAGCTCACCTGTTTTCAACTTTTACAGGTAACTGGAGCCCTTCTCCAGACAGGCAAGGTAAACAAATGTATATTCTTTCAGGCAGTATATGAAAGACAAGCTTTGTTTATGTCTGCCCAGTCAGTAGAGCTCACATCATGCTTTAAGGTGCTTCAGTAATTAGAAAAATTGCTGACAGACAAAACTGGAAAATAAATGACATTGGCTCATCGTTGTTACTACATTTAAAGCTTTTACCTTCACCCTAACAAGGTGCCAGTTCCACTCAGGCTTAACTGTGTCTTGCTTGCCTGCACAGCAGAGCCAGTGCCTGGTGTTAGGAAGAGATGGGGCTTGTTACTGCTGAAAATAAGTATCAAGCTAAGTTGTCTTTGGTTTTATGAAGATTTGGTAATTAATTACTCTCTCCTGTAGGAAGATGAGCTTCATGGTGGCTCTCAGTCTTGGGAAATTGGATTGCTGGTAGTTAGAAAAATGTTGTCATCATAAAAGTTGCTGTTGCTTTTTGCAGTTGTTGCAATCCCTGGCGACTGAGGCAGATATCCTCTATCCTGCTTTTGGTTTTCCCAGACTTGGCTGATATTCATTCATGGATGCTGTGTGTAGTGACATTGTCTCTTGGGATAGTATCTGCATTATTGCAAGTGTTGTCTTGCCTGTTTATCCCACATTGCCCTAAGCTTTATATACATGAGAGTTTTGAATTACTGGCTGGGACTGGAACTCTGCCTGAGAACGCTTCACCTGTAATGCAGCAGCAGCGGTTGGTTTGTGGCTTCTCTTTGATATAATGTTTTCATTAAGTAAAAACACAGAGAAGGGTATTTTCAGAAGATGTTAGTGTGCTTGTTTTGGACCTAGCCCTTTTCCCCAGTGAATCAATCATTGCACAACTTGGCATGACTGGCATTCCCTGATTGAGAGGCAGAAGCTCCAGCTTGCAGATCAAAGTGGAGCAACCCATCGGAATTCGGGTGTCCCAGCAAAACCAGGCAGTGGAAGCTTGTGGGTGGCCTCGGTGCTAGGTAGGTTTTACAGCTGTAAATCCTTAACAATGGATATTTGGGAAGAAAAACCCGAGTGCAGTTTGTATTACTTCTGGGAGAAGTGCTAAAACTGAGCACAGATACGTTTATGAAAGATTAAACACCCCACAAACTTGTAGAAGCTTTAAATCTCACAAGGGAAATGGTAATGGATTAGAAGTTTGTGACTTTTTAAGCAAAGCATAACTTCAAGATCCCAAAGCTTGTATGTATCTATATAAGAGGTAAAACTTTCAATATTTAAACTGTTGCACAGGTATTCTTTGCAAGTACTTACAAATGGTGTTCAGATTCAATTTACAAATACGCACCCACTTCCCCCCACCCACAAAGAATAACCCCACCAGGCAGCCTGCTCCTGAAATAATGCGAGTGGGCAGGCTAGAGAAGGTTTAGTCAGCTTTTTTAAAAATAAGTAATTGTGTGACAGCGTTTGGAAACAAAGTAGTCACTGCAGTTTTGAAAACAGATTCCTGATGAAAGGGGAAGAGGAAACCTTGTGTTTGGACTTCTAAGGAAAACACTGATGTGTGCCTTTTTGGCAAAGATTTCTTCAGGCTCTGCTTTCATTTATCTGTGGAGTTACACATGACGTGTATCAGTCCATATATTTCTTCTTTCCAATTTAATTCTGCCCTTTATTTCCCAAATAAATCAATTTCATTCTACATTGTGGACAAATGCTGCTGTCTCTATATGCATCTGGCATGCTTTGTGTCCCAGAAGCTGCATTCTCATTCCCCTACTCTGTGATGTTTGGATCTCTGTAGTAAACTGCTTGTGGTGGGAGGAACAAGGGTTAGGTGCTGAGCATTCACTCCTCTGCCTTTGTCTCTCCTAGGTTCAGGTGTCCTTCACCCGTGATCCTTGAGGACAGGAGAGCTCTCTATTCCAAGGAGACTTTAAAGCTAAACACAGACCAAAAAAAGGAAGGACAGAGCGGTCCCGTAGCTCCTGCCCTCAGGGAGGATAGCTGAGAGAGACAACCGTATGTTGTGTTTCTTGCTGTTGTTGCACAGGGCACAGCAGCTGAGGGGGGCTGCTCAGAGGAACTGTTCCCCAGTGTGTGACCATTTGGATGGGGATTTGGCCCAAGAATAGAGATATTTACTTGGATTATGGATTTCTCTTGTCCCAGCCTGCATGTTAAGTGATGAGCAGGCGTGGTCTCCTTTTGCTGTAGCAGATTTGAGTTTGTGGGTTTTCTTTTAATACAAGAATAATGGGAAAATCTGTGGGTTGTCAGAATGTTGCTGACAAAAACACTGACTGTATGAAGTTCTGTATCTCTTTGCCAAAATATTGACCTTTGATATTAAGATGAGATGTTACAGCAGATACTTTGGAGGGGGAAATAAAGCAAGGTACATTTCCTTAGTAATTCCTTAGCAATTCTTATGTCTTCATTGATTTTTCTTTTATTGTTATTATTTTCCCTCTCTTCATCATAAGCCAAAATGTTTTGTCTGTGGAAATTTACATTAGTTTTGAAATGAGATGGAACATTAGTATAATGAGACTGTATCATAATGAAAGTAGCTTAATTAACCAGTTATTTAAAGTAGTAATGACTTTCAGAGTCATGTTTATGCTGCAGCTGCAATTGATTTAATCTTTGAGAGAGCTGCCCTTGTTAGGAACTTTCTGATTATTGTAGAATATTTCTGATTAATAGTTAAGGTCTTCTGTGATATGGAAAGGGAAAAACTGGTTTTCTTCCTTCTGTATGTATATTAAAGAAACAAAAGAAAACCTTAGGATTGTAACCCAGCTGAAAAAACTTGTTCCTAAAGAGCCAGAGAGATTGAAGCAGCTGATTTCCCACTTTAGGTGAGTGCACTCAGAGCGAGTGTCAGCATCTTCCAATGAGTGTGTGAAATCTCCTAACGCTGTTTGCTTGATGAGGATAGTTTTAATTATTTATGGTAGTCACTCTTGAAAATACTGTCAAGATTTATGTAGCCTTGGATCAGTCTGCAGCATTATCTCTGCACAAAGTGGATAAACACAGTTCCATAAATCATGGCTGTATTGATAATTTTGTACTGAGGAGAGACAACCTTCGTGATGAAATAGCTCAGAGTCTACAGTCTAAAGTGTGTAATAGAGGCTACACATAATAGAGCTAAAAACCCACATGTGTATAACATAATGTTAGATGAAAAAAAGGCCATTTTAGAGAATATTTATTTTCAGTTTCAGTCTCATCAGCTTCTGAAAATCAGTGGTTATAAAGCATAACACCTATGCTGTAAAAGGAGCTTCTGATAAACCACAGCAGCCTCTTGTTGGCCCCTGTCTATCTGAGCAAGAGCTGAATGGCTTATTGATCATATTTCTTCCCCATATGCTTGCACATTTTTTCAGAGGTGATGTAATTTTGGCTAGGTCTTTGTTTTGTGGATTTGGCCATTTAAATGGCTGTGGGGTGTCTTAAGGGCTTAAGTGTAATATCAGTGCGGGGGAAGATGGGAGATTTAAATCACTGTGATTATGCTGGGATAATTCAGCCTAGTGGGTTCTTATTACATATAAAAAGCCTTTTTCCAGTAGTTTCATAAGAAGTAATTTAAGAGTACGTTACCAAACCAACAAAGCAAACCCTCCAAAAGCAAGACTGCTGTGACAGAAGAAAAAAGGGTTATTTTCCAGTTACACTTGTACACTGAAATGGGTTTAAAAACTTGAACTGCTCCGTGTAAACAAGTAATTTGTGACTTCATCACCTCGATCCTGAAATAAATAACAAAAAGCAGTTGTCGTGGATGGAAAGGTCCGTTCTGTGCTTCTGCATTTTGGGTTCTACTCAGTCTAATGGTTTTTATGGTGTACACAATTCTTGTTTGCCATTATCTACAGCTCATTTGAATGAGGGATAGTCATAGGACAAGAAAAATGGGCTTCCTTCGTGCTTTCAGTGATGCTGTCAGTAAAACTGTGATTCAGCAGTATTCTGTATTTAAAGCTGTAAGTACAGTTCAGGAATCAGTTCTGCCTAGTAATACAAATAGCTGCTGTGTGGGGTTCTCCGTGAGGAAATCATCCTGTGTCTTTTGTGGATTATTTATATTGCAAGGAGTCTTGTGTCTCCATTTATTTTTAACTCTGTGGAGTGTTTGTTTACCTTTGCAAAGTGACAGTTTTAATGTCATTCTTCATTAAACTTTCTTTTGAGGAAAGCAGTAGATGATATAAGAAAAGCTGAGTCATTGCTTTGTTTTACCAAATTAGAGTTTCAGGGGTTTTTTCACGTTTTTGTTGAGTTGTACAAAAGTAGTTGAGCAAAACTACTGAGGTATCTTTGGTGATTAATCAGATGTAGACTGCTGAACATACTGATTTTGTCTGAAGGAAAATTAAATTCAGTACTTCCAGGGTGACTTAGAGGAGCAGCAACAAAATTTTGTTTTATGATTGCTTCTCTATCTTTAAGCCTAACATGCTTTTTTAATATCTTGGTTATTGAATCTGTGGAATTGAATCTCTTGCTTGCATGGTTCATATTTTAATTTGAAGGCTTAAACCTTCTTGAATATAATTTCTTAACCAGATTGTGCCAGTTGTATTTTCTTCTAGAAGAGAAGGTCATACCATCCTACAGAAGTTGATTTTGTAGCTTAATTTCAGAGGGTGAACTATATAAAGAGCAATTTTTAATCTTCTGGGCATGCTGAAATCTTAAAAATACTCACTTTGGAGCCACGAGTGGAAAATACAGAAAGAACATGAAATCTAGGAATCTTCATTGGATTCCAAATGCATCATTAATTGTTAGTGCATCTGAACTGTAGAGAATTGTCTTGCTGAGTTCAGAAAGGCATTTTTGGCAGGCTGGCAGGGTTGGATTGGAGCCCTGTGTTGAATGACTTGCCACAATTTAGGGTATGGAAATGTATTTTCTCGGAATTTTCCTCCATGTCTCTTGGCAGTAAGAAATATATGAACTACAAGCATACTAATGCACTTATGTAAAACTGTATTGACTGTTAATTTTCTTTATCTGTGGCAAAATTTGTCCTCCAAATGGGGAGGGGAAACAAGAATGAGCCATTGTCCACTGCCTTGATGTGTAAAAACCTGCAAGACAGGTTAAAGGTTTTTCTAGCTTAAAATTTAAGACCTGCCTTTGACTCTGGCTGGAAAATCAATTAAATTGTCTGTGAGCTAAGTGTGAAAATTGAGTAATGGAGGAAAGAAGGGGTTTTAGTCAGTTTTTTTAATGTTCTGCTATTGTTCAATCTGTTTTAACATCAGTGACTGGCACTTTTTAGAGGGTGCCTCTGATAAAAGATTCAGTATGATTATTTGTAAAACTGAGACCTAACAATGGAGGTGCTAGAACATCATCATGTAAAGCCAGAGAAAATTAGAGTTGGCAGTCTTTAATTACTTTTTTTTTTTTTTTAATATGAGAACTCTTTTGGGATGCTCAGGGACAGTTACACTGTAAAGAACAAAAATCCCCAGACGGCCCAGTTGGAAAGGTCCTGGAGGTCACCTCTAATGATGAGGCAATGATGTAATTGGTTTGCATTACATTATTCAAGTCATCATCTTCCCTCCACACTAAAGCTTTTAGCCTGGGTGAAGAAATCACCGGTGAGAATTGGGCACTAGGTTTACTTTAGGCTCTGAACTCTCATTTCATAAATGTGGAGCAGAATTCCACACCTCAACTCTGTAATTCTGAAGCTGTTTGGTCTAATCAGAATTGAGGAGGCTGGCTGTGTGTGTTATGGCTTTTTTGGACAAACTTTTTTATCACTTTCCTTACTGAGCTAACCCAGCTGGAGTTTAGAACTGGGTAAGAATCTGGCCAAGGGTAGTCACAGCTCTTGGAGTTCATGTTCCTGACTGGCTTGTTTCTTTTGCAGATCCCTTGCAGTTGGCAGTAAATCAGGCTACAAATTCTTCTCTCTTTCTTCTGTGGACAAATTAGAGCAGATCTATGAATGCAGTGAGTATCTTTTATATATATATATATATTTTTAATCCCCTCAGTTGGCTTAAAGTGGCATGAATAAGAAAGTTTCACTTTTTCACAGATTGTTTGAAATTGACATAAAAGGAACCTTACATGTAAATATCACACAAATACAAAACAGTAGTTGCAGGCAGGGTAAAACTATGAATCAAAGTTCTGTATTTAAATTTAGCTGGTATGGTGAGAAATCTGGTAGTAGCTATGAGAACTCTGCTTCTCTAATTTTACGTCCAACCAGGTTACATAGCAGCTGGGCATAAAAATAATAATTCACTCATGTGAAAGAGTGAAGAGGTCTTTATACTGGCTGTTTAGGCATGGAAGCACTAATATACCTTTATCAAATAAGAAAACAAAGCCTTAATTATATTTTTATATCCTAATATTTTCTGTTACAAAATTATTCTTAAACATGATAGCTGCAGGCTTGCTCATCCAAAAGGGTGAATAACTCAGATTCCCATAACGTCTCAGTAGTGATCACAGTTGAGTAGGGTCTGAGGTGAAATGGAGAGAGGCCTGGGGGAGGAGTGGTGTTCCCTGTTGTCCCAGCAGTTCACAGACTTCCCTTTTTTGAGATGCTAATAAGTGCACTATGAATGCTATGATGAGTATCCTTGCTTTCTTGTAAACTCCATGTGAGCAGGTGGCAGAATTGCTGTGATGTCAGCACTTAGATGGGATCCCATGACAGAGTTGTCCTCAGACTCCATTCCCAAAGTGACCTGACCCCGTGGCATGTTAGGTTTGGAAACGAGGTGTGATTCAGATCCCCCATTACCTGGGCTGACAGCCTGCTTCTGTACACTGTCAATGGAGAGAAGTAATTGTGAGGTTCAAATTAGGCACCTTGTGGTCTGGTTAAATTGTGTTGTAGCTACACCTTCCCATTTGAGTCATGGGCTGGTTATACTGGTTAATAAGTGGCTTGGATTCCATTTTCTGCCCTGGAGTTTATGTACCTGACCTCTGCAGCATGTCAGGCACTTACAGTATCTGGCGTGGTGTCACCCCAGGACACTCAGTGAAGATGATTCCCTGTTACACGAGACACTGAAAAATACCCTGTGGGGTTGGCTGCACTGGGCAGGGCTGCATCTCCTGGGTAGTCCTTGAGAGAAAAAGAACAGGTTGGATAAAGTGCCTTGCTCAACTTCTTGCAATCATCTGATAAAAGCAGCTGGAATTGGAATTTTTGCCTCCTGATTCCAGTCTTGTCTTCAGATTATTCTGGGATGCTTGTATTGACTTAAACTCTTTGATATTTTTAGTTTTCTGAGTGTAAAATCTGTGAAAGTTGAGCACAGAGGTAATATTTAGTAGAGTGTTGTGGATTGGAAAGCACCTTAAAAATCATCCAGTTCCTCTATCCCAGGTTGCTTCAAGCCCCATCCAACCTGGCCTTGGATACTTCCAGAGATGGGAAGCATCCACAGCTTCTCTGGGCAACCTGTGCCAGGGCATTATCACCCTCACAGGGAAGAATTTCTAACATATACCAAACCTGAATTTCCCCTGTAGGAGTTTGAACCCATTACTCTTTCTCCTCTCACTACAAAAAATCCGATGGTTTGGCCTGTGGAAGCCAGTCTTGGCTTAAAGCAGATCAAAATATTGAGATGCCTTCATTTTCTTTGTATGAGTGAAATAATGTTCAGTCTTGGACTTGCAAACAGTGCCTGTTAAAACTTGATATGAGGGTGGAGGGCTTCCTGTGCACTGGGTGCCTCCTTTCCTCAAGGAAGGGTATCTTGAGGCCTCCCAGACACGGTGCCTCCCACTTCCCAATTTAGTTTAAGTGGGTCTAAAGACTTCTTGTGTTGAGTGAGCCCTGTTAAGGACCCCTCCTTTTTTCTGGAAGATTGATCTGCCAACTCTTGTGTAGGTGTTTAAACTAAACTGCAGAATATGCCTCAGCTGCCTTGTGTTTGAGAGAAATACAAAAAAGGTGGGAGATTTGGCTGCTCCCATCACTGACTTCTCCTGTGACTGCAAATCTCCTGACTCCCTGTGCAGTTGATCCCACTGTAAAAGCAAGTATTAGATTGGAGGGTGCTTCAAGGCTTAATGAATGCTTCTACCAGGCTTCATGTTCTTGGATTAAAAATGGAATAAAGGCACAGCTGATCATAATCTAGCTGGCTCTAACCAGCTCTTGTCTGTGATGCTACATGCTTGTGTTTATGAAACTAATCTTGTTATGTGTTTGCTTGTTCTCCCCTCGCTGCTGGTGCTTAATTTGTTTTGCAGTTCTTTTTGTTCTTACTCTGTTTTGAATCTGAGTTTCTGGCAGTGCTCTGTTGTGTAGTGTAAAGGAGATAATACTAATAGAAAAAAAAAAACCTGAGTAGCAGCATTGCTATAGGGCTTTAGTGCTGCTAAACATATGATTAATTCAGGTCAGCTGAACACAGGATGGGCAGTATAGCCTGGTACCCTCTTGAATAGTTGCTGTTGGGAAGCATAAATTACTTGGCAGCTGTGAAGAGATTTTATCTGTTCTTCCTGCTAAAGGAAGACAAAGGAGCAGAGGTGCATCCTGTATTTTTAAAGTGAATTTAATTAAATGCCCATCACAAAGCCTTTCTCTAAAGGCAACTGTCTGTATTATAGTCTTTTTATGGTGAGACTGAAGGATTATCAATACCTTTGAGGCATTTTGCTTATTGAAATTTTTTTCTTCTGTCTCATGGCTTAGTTGTTGCTAATGCTCTTCCCTGGGTGCCTTCCCTGCTGCCCACCCTCCCCATCAGTGCAGCACAGGACAGCACTTTTTTCCAGATGAATCTCTGCTGCTGTTCCTCTCCTGAAATGCCAGTTCTCCTGCCTGCCTGGGGAGGTGACAGATCCCAGAAGCTGTGTCTGAACACTTGTCCCTGGGTGGGGACAGGAGCTGTGCTCACCCTGGGGCTGGCAGCAGTCAGACCGTGGGGTTTGGGTCTCTGTGTGCTGGTCTTCTGACTCTTGTAAAAGGATGTCATCACTTTGAAGGACTCCAGGCTGAGATGGAAAGCTGATAACCCATCTTGTAAAATATTTCAGAGTCTTTTATGTAACTACTCTGATTCAAGGAACACTGACCTCTGCATTTCAGAGTCTCTGCGTACATTTATTGAAGCAAATTTTTGTATTTCTTTTTCATGTGTTCTGTGTAGTATCAGAAAAATGGAGAACAATTCCTTGAAAACAAAGTAATTACTAAAATGCATTATCCCTGTTGCATGAGAAAATTGAATTTTCAAAGCCTCTGTGAGCTGTTATGTCTTCTCTGAAAAGTACCATATTAAATACAAAATGTAGATAAAAGTCAATTATGTAGCATGGAGTACTGAAAATGCAGAGTATAAACCTGCTCCTTTTGCATAAGCAGGCTGTTTCTCTCAAAAAAATGTAGGACATTAAATATGTTGTGTTCATTTTCTTGAAATAACTGCCCAGAAAAAGCACTTTGAAAGCAGACATGTCCCACACTGATGGCAGTGTCATATACTGAGAATGTTGAACAGAACTTTTTTCATGGAATTTGTCACTGCTGATGGGAACAGTGCAAATTAATTACTTAATGTTTCTCTTGGCCAAAACAGAAGCCTTCAGAAACAAGCTCTTTTGGGTTGGTTTTTCTTTGTGGGTGTTGGTTTTTTGGGTTTTTTTCTACTGGCAGTTTTATGGTTTGGAATGTGTTAAGCATTGAGCTAATCCAGAAGCTGACTCCTGAAAAATTTGTTTTGATGGATCAAGGCCAAAGGCTGGAGTCACTTGTCTTGATTGGGTTCTATAATAAAAGGGCAGGTGTAGCCAGTGGCTGTGAAAGAGCTGCAGAGCATGGTAAAACTCTCTCCAGCTTCCCACTGCCCTGAAAACTGTGTCCACTGTGTTCCTGGGGTTTTGGAGAGGAGCTTTATGGGATGGAGGGAGGCACAGATGCCAGGATAACTGGTGGTGGGGCTTGGCCTCCTACCAGCATGGTCCAGTGCTGAGCTGTGATCAGATGCCCTGAAAGTGCCTCTTTGCCAGAGATCCTGGACTTTCCTCCCTCCTGCTGTCTCCTCACGCAGGGATTTGTGTTCCTCCTTTGCCTTCAGTGCTCCCATAGTAGAAACACTTGGCAAATCTGATGTTTTATGGCTCTGCATGACTGCTGGGTATCAGTGATTGCTGCACAAGTTGCTCTTAGGGCCTGAATGGTGTGTGTGGAAATGCTAGTTGGTGGCTGCAGCAATCTTGTGGCTGATGAGTTTCACCAGTTTTTCTGAGTGCTGTAACCTTTATTTTTTCATGGAGAGGTAAATGGAAATACCAAGAGTTTGGGTCAGCAGGAACCTTTCCAAGTGTAATAGAGTTCTAAAAACAAAACCCAAACACATGCACAAAAAAAAAAAAAAAGCCCAAAAAACATTTGCTTTCCTAGATTTCTGCAGAGATAAAAGAAGATTCTGGAGTTTGAAAAATTTCTGGGTTTTGTAGCTTTGGGATTTTTTCTGTTGGAGTCTGGGCATGGGGATTAGACACTGTTCTGAAACATAAACTTGTGTGACACCTTGGGGAGTGGGGAGGAAATCGTTGGAAATCAGCACTCACTGTGTAGATTTTTCTGCTTAAAAGCCTGTCCTGTGTCCCACCTTGACTCTGAGCTGTCGTGGCAAAATGTTTGTGGTGTTGAACTGTATTTTTAAATAGACTGAATCTATGATTCTGTGACTTTCTTAGACAATATTTCCTGTTGATGTGCATCATTCTCCTTCTCTGAAATCTCCCTCTGTATTTTTCCCTTGCTCCTGGGATTCCTCAGCTGACACAGAAGATGTGTGCATTGTGGAGAGGCTCTTCTCCAGTAGTCTGGTGGCCATAGTTAGCCTTAAAGCTCCACGCAAGCTGAAAGTTTGTCACTTTAAGAAGGGGACAGAGATTTGCAACTACAGTTACTCCAACACCATCTTGGCTGTCAAGCTCAACAGACAGGTGGGTAGTGGATTTACCTAGGTGGAAAGGTGGGAAGGGGCTTGTGGATCTTCTTCTGGCACTTCCTCTGCTGATTGATGTCTCTTCCTTGAGTGACAGAATTGCTGTGTGAAATTTAGGAGTGCTTTTCCAAGTGTGGCTTCTGTATGACATCTCAGTGCTTGTATTTGGTGAAGTATTTTTGGTTCTGTGTTTATGTATTTACTTGGGGAGATACCCTGAGTAAACAGGGCATGCTTTGAGTAGGAGGTTGGACTAGAGACCTCCTGAGGTCCCTTCCAGTGTGAATCATCCTTTCATCCTAAATGTGAAAGTATGTAAGACTGACATTTTCTCTTCAGGCCAAAATTTAAAGTTATCTGTTAAATTGTTACAGTTGTAAGTGCTGTTTACTGAATTCTTCTCAAGAAATCTAAAAAATGTCACGCAACTGGTGAATTTTTAAGTACCTGGAAGCATAGTTTGCTGTATGGCTAAATCATTAGTAGGTTCTTCAGCAAATACAGACTTCTCTGACTTTAGCCAGTTCATTCAAGCTAGAGAGAATGGCATCTGAAGGAGAAAATCTTAGTGTCTTCCTTTGCCCCCAAAAAATGAGTGTGGGAGGAGGGGTTTCCTGCTTAAAGTCATGAGAGAAGGAGTGGGTAATTTGATTTCTGGCACAGGGAGTTAGTGTAAAATGAGTAACATCTAGTTAGTCATCCACATGCAGTCTACAAAGTAAATGAGATGATGAAGAACTTAATAAGAGTTTAAAAAATGAGACCATTCACAAATGATTATGGATAAGTTATAGGCTTTATGAATGGTTAAAAAGTCTTGTTTTCTCTATTTAGCAAAAGCAGAAAATGATTTCCATTATTTCCACATGCAAATTGGTACAGAGTAAGGATTAAGTGAAGGTTTCTGGTTTGCTGACTCAAACTAGTAATGGGAATGTCTTCAGTTTGCCCTGGTGAGGTTGAGGGAAGTGGGGTGCAGTGGTCAGTTCAAGTGGCCACGTGCAGTGTTTGTGTCAGGAGCTGGATCTTGTTTATCTTCTGTCAGACTCCTCTCCCCATTGGGTGGGTACAACCTCTTCTCTATTGGAAGGTACCTGCTGCATTTTGGGGTAGAATTTTTTTTTTTAGCATTGATAAATCCATATGAACTCCATTTCCACATCAGCATTTTGTCCTCTTTCCCTTTTTCTAGAGGCTGATAGTATGTCTGGAAGAGTCTCTTTATATACACAACATACGAGACATGAAGGTATTACATACAATCAGGGAGACACCTCCCAATCCTGCAGGTAAATGTGATGGTAGAATCAGCAGAACTCTGAAAATTGCTTTCTGTGTCAGTGTTTAAGATTCCCTACAGGGAACTGTGGTGTTGTTAATTCTGCTTTCAAATACAGTAACAAATATGAGTGTTGTCTGAAAGTCTGCATGTTTGATCCAGCTGAGAACAAGTAGCAGACTCTGCCCTAAACTGCATCTTCCCAGTATTTTGGTCTCCTGGAGTGGATGTGTTGAAATGTTAAAAAAAAACAGGAGAGATAAAAAGTGGATTTTGACAGCACTTGGTATAGTTAAAGACTTTGTCAGGTTAATGCTTTAGAAATCGTGGTAGACATGGGAAGTTCTGCTGTTTAATCAGTTATTGTAACTCTATTGGTATTCTTCCTTTTCTGTTGTATATTAAACGAATTTAAGCTAAATAGTTGAATATATTGCAGGTTGACTCTGAGATTACTCATCTTTGTTTCTATTTCTGTTGATAATTTGTGTTATTTTTGTGACACTCAAGCACAGAATCATAAAGCTTTACTGGATAAGTCTTGGAATTTGCCTGTTTCTAATCCTGTTTGTGCATCCCTTGTAGGGTTGTGTGCTTTATCAATAAACAATGATAATTGCTACCTGGCCTATCCAGGAAGTGCAACTATTGGAGAAGTACAAGTCTTTGACACCATCAATCTGGTAAGAATCTTTGAATGCTGTTTCTACCTCTAAAGATGTGAGTTTTGCAGATGATTTAACTTGCTCAGAGAGGAATTACTGGAGATTAGGTTTCTGTGCAACAGTTTACAGCATCTCTTGCTTCACAGAATGTCAGCAAAGAAGATACAAGTGCTAATACTAGATTTGATTTGTGTAGAATTGGGCAAATGGGTGGAACCAAGTAATTTCTATTTGAATTGTCTTGCTGCTGCTTGTACTCTCCATGTATATGCTTCAGTGGCAATTTTATGTACTTAGTTACTGAAAAAAATATTGAAGCTCTTGTCCAGAAAGTAAGATCTGTATTTGTCTTGAATGTGCTTAAATATGCAGTCACATGTAGCTTTTAACCTGTACTGTTCTAAGGTTCTATTTTATTGATTCACTGCAGAGAGCTGCCAATATGATCCCAGCTCATGATAGTCCCTTGGCTGCTTTGGCATTTGATGCAAGTGGTACTAAACTTGCCACAGCCTCAGAAAAGGTAAGGGAGCTTTTGATTGCCTTGCCAACAGTGATAAAAATCAAATTTGTCATTAAGTGTTTTAAATGTGTACAGTTCCATGTGCAAGTGCCAGAAAAGAAGGCTTACAGTTGGGAAATCTAAGTTAAGATCTGTTAATGATATTTGACACAATTTCCATGCTGTGAAATGTTGGATAATAAGGTTATTTAAATAAAACATTTTAATCTGGCTGCAATTAGGGCAGTCCTCTGAGTGTTTCTCCCTTTAGTGCAGGATACTTATTAGAAATTAGTTGTCTTGTTTTGATGCTGTCTTCCTAATGAAAAGAAGACAGTTAAAATCCAAATAGAGAGAAGTGCCTCGCTCGTCTTTGGCATGTGATGACAAATTGTTCATGTAATGTGTGTAAATTAGAGAGTCTGAAGCCTCTGCTCTTTGAGTAATAAGCTGAGACTATAAAGGTATAAGTGATTGCATCTGATAAAGGCACAAAGGCATCCAAGTGACTGCACTCGTGGTTCTTGTCTGGTGTGCTTGTTTTCATGATCAAATATGATAAGAAGGGCTGGTTCTGATGCACAGCTTGTTCTCTGCATTAGTAGCTCCCACCTCTTGTTTCTCTACTCTTCAAACACATCCTACAAACAAGCTCCATAAATACTTCATGTACTATCTGGGCTGCATCACAGCAATGAGTTAACAGCAAAGTGCTTTGCTGCTTCTGGTTGTACTCTGCTCACTAGAGCTAGTACACAATGAATGAACTTGAAATGAAAAATGATGTATTTGGTTTTTTTTCTTTGCAGGGGACAGTAATAAGAGTGTTTTCCATTCCAGAGGGACAGAAGCTGTTTGAATTCCGAAGGGGAGTGAAGAGGTAAGGTTCAGCTGGGTTAATTACCTGAGCTCGTTCCTTACAGTTGATTTCCAGTATGTTCAGCAATTGAGCTGGCATCCTGATTTTTTTTTGC
The DNA here is from genome assembly GCA_013401135.1 of Cettia cetti. Taxonomy (NCBI): domain Eukaryota; kingdom Metazoa; phylum Chordata; class Aves; order Passeriformes; family Sylviidae; genus Cettia; species Cettia cetti. Next base: position 18,142 of record VZUI01093000.1, on the reverse strand, counting down.
CTGTTTTCATTTTCATTCATCCCTGCATGCATGCTTATAACAGTTTCAGCTTGAATGTTTTCCAATTTCATTCCTTTGGACTTGACTATTCTACAAATCAATCCTGTCAGAATTTTACTCCCTCTTGCCTTTTAAAAATTTATTGGTGAGAGAAGTTGTTTAAAGTGGGTCACCTTTGGTAGGATATATTGTATTCTTAGGGCAATTGGAGGCAGTACATCTAATATTCTTACTCTCCACTAAATCCTTCTAATGCTGTGGCCATTGATAGCCATTGTGAAATGGTGGTGTGGTTTGTGGTAGCTGTAACTCTGTACTTTATGCAGGGTAAGACAGAGTTCAGATGGTTACTAATTGATCTCATATCTGGTAAACATCAGAGCTGAACATCATTAATCTTAGGCTTGAATAGCTTCAAGAAATTATCAGAGAATTCAGAATGCTTATTATTGAAGGGGTTTTTTTTCTTACTTGCAAAGTAGTGGTGACTTTAGAAATCTTCTTAACTAAGCCAAATGGTTTGACTTCCTTGTTTATCTTCTTTTTTTTTCCCAGGTGTGTGAGCATCTGTTCATTGGCTTTCAGCATGGATGGCATGTTTCTGTCTGCATCCAGTAACACAGAGACGGTGCATATCTTCAAACTTGAGACTGTGAAAGAAAAGTAGGTTTCAAAGGTGCCTTAGATTCTTGAAGGAAAAGGCTTAAAAGTTGACTGTACTCAACAGAATGAGTTCTTAAAAGTGTGGACAGACTTCTTTTGAACTTTTTCTATAAAGTAAAGGGCATAAGAAGTCACTTATGAATCAGCAACTGCAGCTGAGCTGTGTACTGTTCTCCCACTGAGTAGAAAAGGTGTCTTTCTGCCAAAGAGAGCTTGGCCATCCTTCACAGAGGAATGTGGAGCAGTTTTAACATTTTCAGTTACATTTATTTCACCTCCTCTGACATCCATATGGGAAGAGCTATCTCAACAATGCCTTCCAACTGCATATAGGGGACTTTAAAAGGCACCAAGTTGTAAAATGTTCCTATTTATGATTTGAGAGGACAGTCTTAATTCCATTTCAGTGGAAGTTATTGGAAACAATTATTTTCTTAGTGATAAACAGACAAATAAAATCCTGAAGCGTGGCGCTTTCCAGTAGATTCTGCTCTTGTATAATGAATGTTATAAAATGCAGTTTTATATACAGAAGTATCAGTTTACAATCAAACATGCTTAAATAACAGGCTGAGGGTATTGGAGGACACATTTTCTCCTGTAGCAGAGATGAAGTGTGTTAGAATTCTCAAGGGTGTTGGTTATTTTGGAAGAGAAACAGCCGCTTAAATCTTTTAAAATAAAATGTTTCCAAGTGTTTGCACACTTTTCTCTCTAAGGTGAAGGCAAAGTGGGTGACTTTTCTCTTCTGGCTTACAGACCTCAGGAAGAGCCTACAACCTGGACAGGTTACTTTGGAAAAGTGCTGATGGCCTCAACGAGCTATCTGCCCTCTCAAGTAACAGAGATGTTCAACCAGGGTAGAGCCTTTGCTACAGTCCGTCTGCCCTTCTGTGGGCACAAAAACATCTGTGCACTTGCCACGTGAGTACAGAGATGGGGCCTGCACTCCCCACCCTGTTTGGGCTCTGGAGAAGCTGCCACTGTAGAACACAGCTTCATCTGCAGCAGAGCAATGGCTCACCTGTGATCATTCCAGTTTAAGAGCAACGTGGCAGAGCTAACACCTCACAGTCCTGTGAGAGAAGGAGGAAAGGGCTTCATATTTGGATAGGAACAGCCCATTTCTAAGTGTTGTTTAAAGATGTCTTCTAAAGATGTCTTTTAATTTTGAAACAAGAATATTGAGATCAGAGCCATGGGCTTTTATGGCACTTGCTTCCATTAGTGCTATGGGGAGTTGATGGTGTATGTTGTTAGTGAATTGCAAAATTAGGCAATCCAGCCTAACCATTAAAGAAGTCTTTGAAAGCAAGTTCATATAATTCTTGTCTCTAAAACAGCGTAGCATTCATTAAAGTTAATTTTGAGGACTAAATCTAATCTTTTATGCTGTCTTCCTCAAAGGCAGGTCTCATTTGGCACAGCTACCAAAGTAATAAGCTGAGCAGTAGTAAACTTACTTTGTGGGGGTTTTATAGTTTTTATGCTAAATTGACTTCATGTCTGTACTCTCACTCCTCTGATCTCAAAGCACCCTTTAAGCAATAATTAAGCTTTGCAACATTTCTCAAATAAATAAATCCTTCCCGTTAGAATATTTGTCTCTGGAGTTGCACAAAGCTTGATGACAGGATGGTAACTTCTGAATCTGTTTTATGGAGTTATATGTAATTGATTGATTCCTGTGGCATTCTGTTAGCCCCAAAATGGGGTTATGCTATAAATTTTTTACACACAGTTCTTTCCTGGGTGCTCTAACTGTTAGCAGTGTTCCCTGTCCAGGAGCAAAAGTGTGGAAAATAATGCTTTAAAGTCATAGAATCATTTAGGTTGGGAAAACCCTCTGAGATGAGTCTAACCATTAAATCATGGGAAAGGAGAAGAGCGTGCTTGATATTATTTAATAATCTTTTATTTAATCATCTGTTATTTAATAACTTCTGCTCTAAACCTTTCTAGAATCCAGAAGATCCCTCGTTTGCTGGTGGGAGCTGCAGATGGGTATCTCTACATGTACAACTTAGACCCCCAGGAGGGAGGGGAGTGCACACTAATGAAGCAGCACAAGTAAGTCATGTTAGTGGAGAATTGTTGTATTTTATTTCCTCTCAAAATCCAGTTTCTTCTCAAACTTAGTTCTCTTCTGGAAAAGTCTAATTTAGAACAGTTCATTTCTTCAAACTAATCTTTTTCCAGACCTCTGACATGAATGAGTAACTTCAGAATCCCTCTGAGCCTTCCTTCCAGGTATCCACTACACCAAGCACCGCTTTAGCAGCAGAAACTTAACCCAGTCCCAGTGCAGGGAGGGATCAATCGCTGTTCTCTCTGTGCTCCTGTTTCCTCTTGGCACTTTGAGTTGGCTTACTTAAACAAGAATTTGAAACGTGTGACACCACCCTCTTCATCAATAAATGAAGTGGTTACAAACATGAGAAAGATCTTACTCTGACTTTACAGAGGGGAAACTGGCCTATGAAATTATCCCTGTTCTTTCTCTGCTGGTGTCCTTATTAAACTTCCTTGCATATAGGCCAGGCAGCTGGTGTTCTGTAATAGTACTGTAGAACACTTACAGAAATAGGACAATGCACTGTTTTTAAATAAGAGTTGGCAGGAAAAGCAAGGGTAATATAGTCAAATTACTTGATCAATCAGAGAATTAAAGATAATAACTCGTGACAATAATTCAGGTTTGCAGCTTTGGTCTACCTACAATTATGGTAAAAAAGCATACATTTATCTGAACATTTAAAGGCATGATCTCTGGTTGGAGATAAAGTGAAGCCTCATAGAGGGATGCTTTTACCAAGTTGTTAATCTTTGAAATGCTCTAATACTTTCTCTAGAGGGCTTTCTGGTATCTGTATGAAGCAACCACTTCTGTTGTGACAGATCTCAAGATAACCTACAATATTGCTGATTGGAATGGATTTTTAAATCAGGCAGTCTTGTTTTGAGTCGTCTTTTTCTGCTGTGAGCTACTGGGATTTAGATCCCGATGCTGTGTCAGAGGCAAACACAATGCTGATGAGTCTTCAGAGAGATACCAAGTGCTGTCAGGTGCTTTCTAGCCAGGCCTCCGGAGCAGAGGCACCAAGTTCCTCCTGTTGCATTTCTATATAAATTATTCTTGCACATCAGATGAAACATTTTCCTGTAGCTGCCAGCTCAAGCTGTCTTGTGCCCAGGCAGATCACCTCTCCAGCTAACCCCTCTCCTCCTGGCAGGCTGGATGGCAGCATGGAGCCCGCCAACGAAATTCTGGAGTCTGCATCCCACGACCGGCCGCTGGTAGCGCAGACGTACAGTGCCGCTGTGACTAAAGGTACATATGTGCCTTCCTCACCCACCAGGCATGGTAAGGAGAAGGCTGGGAATGGGGCAGGGAGCACCTCTGCCTGTTGCTTCCTTCTAGATGGCTGCGTGAGCTGGTCCACATCTGCACCGAGCTTTGCGTAACCGCGCGTGCGAGGTGGAGCCTTGGTGAGCACTAGGAAAAGAGCACTCGTGCTGTGCAGTAGCTTTCTGTAGGTGGATCACTTGTCTTTGCTGCTCTCTGGCTAGAACTTTGTCTTGAGTTGTGGTTGATGGCTGTAGTGGTAGTTTCAGTACTTGCCACGTGGTTCTTGAGGCAGTTTTGCGCCCAGACCTTGTGCAAAGCATCTGAATTACAACCCTGCTCCCTTTTTTAATTTTTTTTAATGAAAAGTTAATAAACGCTGCTGTTGTTCCTTTATGGGAACAGTGACCTTTTAGCCTGATTCACTGCTCTGTTGAATCAAGAGGATGAGAACTTGATTAATGCTGCAGCTCTCCAAGTCAGTGGAGCTTTTGCCACATCTGGCACTCAGGTTGGTGCTTTGCTGCAAAGGGAGGACAGTCAGCACATCCCAACATCTGCACAGCACTGCATCAGTGGGGACTGAGTACACCGGCCTGCCCAAAGCTCCAGCATGCACTGCACACACACAGGAGTTTAATTTTGATCATGAAGTGCTCTTGGCTTGGAGAAGCGCAGTCACGAAACAGAGTCATGATAAAAACAAACATAGGGTGGCAGTGAGACTATTTCAAGTGATGCCTGGTACTTCAGCTCTACTCACTCACTCTGGATCCAAGCCTTAGTTTGTTGCTGCTGATTCCCCAACTCCTTGTTCCTTTCTCTCCAGCCTATACGGATGACCTGGGTGCTGTGGGTGGAGCTTGCCTGGAAGATGAAACCAACTCCCTTAGATTGGATGAAGACAGTGAGCATCCCCCCATGATCCTTCGGACAGACTAAACTTGGACCTGTGAACTCACTCCTGAAGCAGAGAACACTGGCTCGATGTTTCTTGAGGAATCTCGTGTTATGCTGCTATGAACTTTGACATGAGTTGGGAGAGAGGATGACAGACTCTTACAGTTTTAAGTCGTAGCTGTAGTTCTAATTCTATACAATTGGAAAAAAATATATGGTTTTCAATTCAGTGGCTTTCAATCTTGCTTATCTATTTTAGCTGTGTTTATTTTTTTTGTTGCCAAAACCTGCTGTTTGTGCAGCCCTCAGAGCCTACTTAGCTTTGCATGCATTCATGTGCCAAGCAAGCATAGGAGGGGGAGAGAGAGAGAGAAGCCACTTTATAACAAACTCAAGTTTGTATTTTTTTTATATATGTATATAATATTTAGCCTATATAAGGAAGGAGTAGAGAAGTGGTTCTGGAAGCTGAGACTAGTTCTGCACTGACAAAGGTCCAAATGGTTTCCTGTGCATGGGCTTGCAGGCATACCTAGTGACTGACATGCAACCTTTCACATGCAATGGCCTGTTTTTTTGGGGTTCTCCCTTCCCTTTCCTGGACCATTTTGTTAATTAAAATTCCTTCTGAATGTTGTGTATTTGTGGGACTGTTCTGTTTGTTGGGATGGAAAACTGGAAGTGTTTCCCTGCGTAAGGATATAGAATATAGAAAGTGCCTTTACAGGGAAGGAAAGGAATTGCTGCAGGAAGAAGAGCTAGAATGAGGGAAGGATTGTTAGAGAATCTTGTCTGTACACCTTTGGTACTTGGATGTCTGTAGCCTGTGGTGGCTGATAAGCTTGTGGGTTTTTGAGAAAAGATTTGGAATGCACTTTCTTTCCTGTAGATTGTCCTGTTTTCTTGGCAGAGTAGCAATAACCTTTTTTTATACCTTTTTAAATTATCCAAAGCAAGGATTCTGTCAGGCTGGAGGAAGTCCCTGTAGAGTTTGGCTGCCCCACTCTATAAACAGCCTTAAGGTTTCCTGCTAGAAGGCTCTCAATTCCTGCTTCTTCTCAGTCTGGGGCTGAGTGTACTGCTCTAATAGTGGAAGTTCTTGATTTTTATTTTTTTTTTCAGATACTGATGTAAATATAAATGATTTTGAAAATTTAATTTCCTTCTGGGTTCTCTACTGCTGCATAACAATGCTTTTCTTTCTTTCTGGATTTTTGTTTGTTTGGGTTTTTTTCCCCCTCTCATCAGAGTACTTCTTATGATACACTCAAGGACTGATAGTTCCTTTGGCAGTTTTGGAGTAAATCCTTAACTGCCCTGACACTGTCTAGGGCTTTCCAAGGCTGAGCAGTGCTGCAGACTATTTTTAGGGTTGTAATGTGCCTTCTCTTAAGTCTTGGATAACAGTTATTGAGCAAGTAATTAGTGAAGTACTTGGTGAGTGTTACTTCCCTTTGCCAAAAGGAGCCTGCTTTGCCTTCTGTGTAGCAATGTGGGTTGTTTCCTTTCCCTCTACTGACTGCAAAGAAGTAAATATAAAAAGAGGAGAGGAAATTGCAGATCTTGAGAGGAGGACAGAGGCTGAGTGCTCCAGCTACGTGTGAACTCCCCACCACAACTAGGCAGTGATGTTCTTTTAGGATTCAGCACCATGAACAAGTCTTCCCTGGAGCACTGTCCCCAAAGCCCTGTGTGGGCAGAGGGGCTTCCCCTGCCTCTACAAGTACCAAGAAGGTGGCAGCCCCTGCCAGGAGAGCTCTGTCAGGGAGGCTGCTGTGAGTCCATGGCAGTGGAGGGTGTTTGTACACAAGTGTGTGTGGGAGAGAAGGGATCAGGCTTGTTTATTCACTGCAAACCCTTGACTGTCCTAAGTGGTTGGTTGGAGTGGCTTGTGGTGTCCTCTCCAGAGCCCAGCATGCTCACAGCAAACCCCTGAGTCTTGCTGAAATCTCACTAACTCTCTTGACTTCAAGGTCTGGCTGACAACTCAATTCCATGGTCTGCAGTTATTTATTTAGATTCTGCTTTACTGCTCTCAGCTTTGCTGTGATGTTCCAAGCTGCAGAGTGAAATGCAAGTCTTGAAGTAAATATAAGCTCAGTGAGCTTTGCTGGCAAACTGAACCACCCAGGAGATGTCTGCTCATTCCAGACTAAAGCTGGTTAACATTCCTGATAACATCCTGGAGGTTTGGCCTAGACTCCACAAGCACAGATAGCAGTAAACATGCACCAGCAACACAGCTCTGCTAAGCACACAAGTTCTACAACTCTTGAGTGTAACAAAGGCCATGTTACATCCCTAAATGTAATTACTGACTTTACTGTTAGAAATGGAGATAATTTATTGTATTAATTCTATTCCCCTCTTAATTTTCATACCTTGTTTTCCACAGGTGAGTAGGAAATCCTATATTCGCTGTATTTGTGTCTTCCAAATGCTGTAGTGTGTTCCTGCTCCTGAGCCACACTGTGGAATTGCTGTGCCCTACTTGGTTCACTCTTAAATAGAAGCTGAAAGCCAGTTAAAAGTATCTTCTTGCTGTTGTAACTGAGAAAATCTTTTTATAGAACAAAATTATGAATGTTCTGATGTTAGTGACCAGCTAGTAGGGTGGAGCAGATCCTTTCTGGTCCCCACTGGCTGTATATTTAAGAGTGGTGACAGTAGTATGTCTTAAGTTCATTGCATGAGGATATAAACTTTTTCTGAGATAAAACATGACTGATCTAATTTCCCTGTGATGGCCTTAGGCCCTCAGTGACCACCCTGTTGTGGTGTGCTACCAAAGTTAGAATCCTTTCAGGTTGGGGGTTTATCCCAGTGACACAAAGATGTGTTTCTATTTTTAATTTTTTTTTCCTTTATGCATAACCAGAAATGCTTTTTGCAGCTGCATCCTCACCTGAGTGTGGAGCATGTGATTGCACTGTTGTTCTCTGTGAATCAGGTGGTGTCTAAACATTTCTGTTCTGATGCCCTGACAGACCCAGGGCAAGCCAAGGAGGCTCAAGCCCTGTGCTGTGGCCACGAGCTCCTGGTCACAGGATATGGGAACACCTGTGCAGCCCCTCTCAGTTTAGGCTGACCTTCCTTGGAAGGACAGTGTTTGTTCTGTACAGCCTGTCTCTCTCTCCATATGGGCTGCACTTCTTGATAGCTTTTAACTCAGTGGAGGGTTGAGGCAGAGAACTGAAACAACCAAAGCTGGGGAGGGGGGAACACTGAAAAACTTGGAATCCTAAACTCAGGTTTTAGCTTGCAGTGGGATGAGCTCCCGGTGAGTACCGTAGGGGAGGAGCTGTTTCTCTTGATGTGCAAATGTCTCGACATCTGTCTGTTTACTCTGTGTTTCAAGTTCTGAGGCAGAAAGCTTTTATCTGCCTGGGTCTCTTCTTACGTCACTGTTTCCAAAATACAAGTGATAGATACAAATCTAGCAGTTAAAAGGCAGGGCCTGGCAGAGGAGGAGGAGGAAGTAGAAAGCATCAAGAGGTTGGTAAAAGCTGTTTGTTCTGATGCCCTGTTGAACAAGACATTGGCACGAGTGCTCCCTCTGGGATCAGGTGTGTGCTTGTACCTTGCTGCTCTGGGTCCTGCACAGCGAGTTTCTTGGCTGTGTTTTGCAGAGGTGGTGGCTTTTCAAGTCTGCCTCAATGCAAATAAATACCTGAGAAGACCTTTAATGCAGTGACAGGTGTCTGCACAGAGGAAACTTGGCCTGACCTGTGTGGAACAGTGAAAAGGGAGGAGTGAGCAGAGGAGCCCCGGGCTGGGTGAGCACCGAGCCCGAGCACAGCACTCCCTGTTACGTCCCATGCTGTGCTTTCTTGGCTCCAATAATGACATTAGCACCAACCAGCATGCAGTAGGACAGTGGAATTTCTTTCCCTGTGGGTTGCTGAGCTGTTCAGTATCCCACTGGTGTGTGCAGATGCTCCACTGCTGTTTGCAGAGCGACAGGAGTCTTTGTCCAAAGCGTTGATGGGGATTAATCACTGCAGAGGTTTAGGAAGTTTTATTCTGTGCTCCAGCTGTCCTGGCTAACAGTCAACTTTATTTAACCTGTTAATATCTGAGAGCAAGGCCCTGAGTGTCTTCTCCACATGCGGAGAGCAGGCCTTTCTTTTCCTGGAATCTGCTGGCCTGTGAAAGGCTTGCAATGAAGAAAGCATGGCTCTGACTGTAAATAAATCCTTTCAGATTCCAGTTGTACAACCAAAGGAATCCAGCAAATTCCTATTTTTCTAATCATGACATGCCTTCATTTTAATGCTCTTCCAACTGGCAAATCTCATCTTACACTGCTTTGAAAATAACGGGCAAGAAGTTGTAATTCTGCCTTGCAAACAGCTGCCCTTGTGCTTGTTACAGGTGTCAGTGCTGTGGCTTTGGCCCTGCATGTGTCTGACTCAGGAGTGGGGACTTCTCCCCAAACCTGCAGCTCTGGGTTTCTGTGGGGCAGTGACTCAGCCCTAGGTCTGCCTGGATCTATTTGCTCTTGCATTTGCTTCCTTACCTGGAGAAAACCCTGCATCCTGCAGTGCTCACTGACTGTTTGGTATCTGTGTCGATAAGTGGAAAAATCTGTCTTAACATTCCACCTCACCAAGTGTCTGGCTCTCACTGCTAGCCCGTCGCTCTTTGTAATTTTATAACTGCCTAAGAAATTAAATCTGTGTTGTGATAAGTATTCTGTGTCTTCTTCCTTTTGTTTGCTACTTGGAGATGGGGCCAGATAAGATCAGGGTAAGGCTACGTGGCCAAAACCAAAACAGCAGCAGTTCTCAGCCCTCGGTCTCAGCTGTGCTGCTCTCCACAGACACTGTCAGCTTGGGCTTTGTAGGGACTGGGAAGGGACAAGCTGAGTTTTTCCTGGCACATTTTGCTTGCAAATGTAATTTTTCCTCTTGTTCCTCCTTAAAGCTGCTCTTCCCAGGACTTGCACTTGTGTATTTTTCTCACGCTGCTCAGGTGAGTGTGAGAAGTACTTTTATTCCTTTTTTTTTTTTTTCATGGGATGCATCTCAAGCAGTCCTTTAGCTCCAGGCTTGTTGCTTCTGGCGTTCAAGCCCTGCAGGAAGATGTGGAGCGAGCCTTGCAGATGGGAGAGGAGGCAGCTCCTGCTTCTGTGTCCTTCCCCCTGCACAGCAGCCATGAGAGCTTTGATCGGGGTGGACAAGAGGAGCAAAAGCCTTTCTGCTCTCGCTGGCAGTGTTGGAGCAGGCGAGGATGAGGGGAGGATGAGACTCTCCCTGTTCTCCTGCGTGGCGAGGCCTCGGCGGAGGAGCTGCAGGCGCCGCCTCCCCTGATCAGCTCTGGAGGGCAATGCTGCCCTGTCGCTGCTGCTTTGTGCCTCCCCTTGCTCCAGGCAAAATCGGCTCTGTTAGCTCAGATGAGTGTCTCCAAACTGTTCACTCGGCTGCTGCTGATGTTTCCCTGTCTCTTGCCTGGAGCAAACTGAAGATCTGAGGGAGGCTGCTGGTGGATTCGGGAGGTGGCAGTGACTTCCATCTGCCGTGATGATGCCAACGTGTCCCAGGTGGATGGAGTCATCCACGCCCACTGATGCTTTGGGAGGTCCAGCAGCCCCTCTGCCCCTTTGCTCCTAGGGCAGCAAAGCAGAATATTCTCCAGTAAGCCTGGGGAAGGTTGTGTACAGTGGGTCATACAGTGGGTCAGCCCTGAAATAGGCAGCTGTGGTTGCCTTCAGGACAGCAGTTTCACATCTGTCTGCTGGTACTGAGTTTGGCCCACTGAGCATGAGTTTCCAGGGAAGGGACTGAGCAATCCCATCTCCAATTATTTATCTTATTATGGACTAGTGCCTCTGTTCCTCCCTGCTTTCTCTTGGTACTGAGCAGGCTTTTGGGTTTAGCTGTGATGATCTGCCCAGTGGGCAGGCCCTGACACCCTTCACTACGCAGGACTGGAGTCCAAGATGAAACAACAGAGCAGAAGCACAATCCTGGTGTGAGCAGCCCCACTTGGGCTGTGGCTGAGCTGAACACACGGCTGGGAGCAGAGGAAGGAGTGAGGCACCAGGCAGAGCAGCTCCCAGTGCCCCTGGCCTGGCTGGTTTGCAAGGTGGATGCAGCATCACTCATCTTTAGGGCAGAAAGGAAGTGCTGGGGCCTGAGGTGAGCACCAGCACCACTCTGATGCTGCCCAGGCTTGGGAGCAGCTTGTCCCTCTCAGCAGCACCCACACTCAGCTGGTCCCTGAGCATTCACCTCTCCTGTCCCACATGCAACCCACTCAAGTCTCAGACAGGCCCTTGGCAGAGGCCTTTTTGACTAATTAATGACGAACTATCAGCTAATGAGGGCATTGTGCCCAGATTGCTGGAGCTGAGGACAGCTGATGCTGGCTCCTCCAGCACAGGGTTATGTTTTGGGCTGGGGATTTTAGCAGAGAGTTTTACTAAGCTACAGGTGATAGTAAAGGATTTGGAGATTGCTGTATCTGGGCAAGTCCATAAGGTAAGCTAGAAGGTTTGGGCAGTATTTTGATATTTTGGATTCTGTTTTGCAGGGGCAAGGAAGGCCTTGGGAGAGACTTGTTTCTCCACAAGAATTGTCTGGAGCTGGGGAGCACCAAGGCATGCAGGGGCACAGATCCACCTTGTCCATAGGGTGGGTACAGAGCCACTTTTGGGTGCCAGTCTGGTGTGTACCTTCTCAGCATCTCCCCTGTCACTGCTGTCCCCTCCTCCTTGCCTGAGGGAGGCTGGTGCCACCATCAGCCCCTGCTCCTCAGCAGCTCCAGATCAGGGCTGATTATTTATTTTATCTGAGGAGGACAGGCAGAAGCCTGGGCCTGTGGCTGGAGAAGGGAGGGTTTCTAGGGGCCAGCAGTGGGGGGCTGTGCTCTGCTGTTGTGCAGCTGCTGGAGGGAGCTGCAGGGGCCTGGGGCCACAGAGTGTCCCTGTCCCTTCCTTGGTGCCATCCCAGCCTTCTGTCCCCAGAGCATCCAGTTCTTTCTTCCCTTCTCTGCTACCATCCCAATCTTCTCTTCCTGGAACATCCATGTTCTTTCCTTCCTGCTCCTGCTTCCATGGGAGCATCCCAGCTTTTTCTCCTCCAGAGCATCCCTGCATGTTCCCTAGCAGCATCCCAGTCTTTTTCCTCCCATAACCTCCCTACTCTTCTGCTGGCAGCATCCCAGCCTTTTCCCCTTGGTGCACCCACACTCCTTCCCTTGTTTACTCCCATAACATCCCTCATCCACTCCTTCATCAGCTCTCTGCAGCACCTTCTGTGCGTGCTGAGGGCATCTGCCTTGCATTTATGCTCCTTGACCCAGAGCAAAACATGAGAGGGGGAAAAAATACTGATCTGTGTTTGCCTTCACCCAGCCCCTGAGCCAGAGCTGCTGGGGGAGGCAGGGGGTGCTTGGCTGCTGTGTGTGCCACAAGCTCCTGCCTGCAGCTTGCTCCAGCCATGTGGGATCAGGGGGCTGTGGTGGGGCCAGAGCAGAGCGGGTCTGGCCTTGGCTCTGTGGCTGTGCCTCTGCTCTGCTGTGTTTTCCTGAGCAAATAATGCTGCAGCTTTTGGAATTGGGCCCAAAAAATTGGGGTTTTGGCAGGGGAGGGCAAAGCTCTGGGCCTCACTTGGCCCCACAACCTCTGCTGTTGGCTGCAGCCTGGAGCAGGGCTGGTGTGAAGGGAAATGCAGCCCCCGGGCTGTGTCCCCTCCCTCGGCACCGTCAGGGCACGGGGCTCTCTGCTCCGGGTGTCCCCTGAGGACCCCCTGCTCTCTGCGGGCACCAAGCACGGTGAAATCGTGCAGAGCATCTCTCCTCTCCTTACCCGAAAACAATTTTGGAAATGAAAGCCGGGAGACAGAGCCAGGGATGTTATCTCACCCCTTTTTACCGTTTCAGATAAGAAACAGCCTTTCATCTCTCCCAGGGTGAAAGGCAATTTGCATTTCAAGAGGTCAGGACGAAGCTTTTTCTCTTTACCATCCGAAATTCGCTATTCAAAGCCTATTTGGAAACAAAACAACACATGCACGGGAAGATGGCCTCTGCAGGCTCAAATTAACTGCTCCTGTCATCCCTGATTTCCTTGGCTGCTGCTGGAGGATGCGGGATCGAGGAGGAGGCACAGGCACTGCTGGAGATGTGAGTGGAGCAAACCTGGGAGCTCCTCGGTGTGGCTGGAGCTGCTCCAGGGCTCGGGGGTCTCCCGTGCGAATTGGGGGGGCTTTGCACCCCCCTGCTCTGCACAAATTTGGCTTGGACAGGTCGGTTCCCTGAGGATAACTCCAGCCCCACCTCCCTGAACCCCCTGCTTCCTTCCAGCTCCCACACTCGCCCTGGACTGGGACCTCAGCCTGGCTTCAGCAACCCAATCCTGCCTAATAAAAAGCCTCTGACAGCCTGGAGCTTGGCTGGGGCTTGCTGGGCGCTGGGGCTTTGTTTTCTCAGCTGCTGCCTCTGCCCTCACTGCTGCCATTTATTGATATCAGAGTTTGCATTAGCAGGTGCAACTCTGGGATATTAAATTACCTATAAAGAGCTGTAGCAACGCAAAGACATTGCTGGAGGCATCGAGGCCGTTGCTTTCAGGGCTTTTTTTTCCTTGCTTTCAGGTGTTTTGGTTTGGTTTTTACCTTGCATTTAAAGGAGATGTGAGGATGGGTAAAGTGGTGTTGACTGAATAAAAAACATAAGTAAAAAGTGGAGTAAAGAGAGGGAGAAATAAATAAATAAATAATCCTGTTTATTAAATGAAACAGCTGGGTAGAAAAAAAAAATCTCTGGGAAGAAAGCAGCTCCCTGGGCTATTTTTAGCTCTTTTGTTTCTTCCCCCCTTTCCACCCCCACCCTCCTTACACAGTCTGAGGGTTTAGTGCATGTCAATCCTGCTGTTCTCCCTCACCTCACCTCCTGAGTGCCAGGTGATATGCTCTTTTCTTATTTTCCTCTTTTTTTTCTCTCTCTCTCCTTTTTTTGCATCTTATTTATAGCATGGAGCAGGGGGAAGGGCAGCAGCAGCAGGAGAGGCCGTGCAGGCATCGCCCTCAGTCCCGGCTGGGGAAAGGAGGGGGCAGCAGGGGCTGAGCCTCTCCTGCAGCATCCGCGGCTGCTCCTCTGATCCTCAACAGCTCCAGGAGCTGCTGGAACCCCCCAGAAGTTCCCTCTGCCTCGATCTGGTGGGGCTGCAGCCGCTCCAGGGCAGAAAGGGCCAAGTCTGGTGTCTCCTCTCTGCTCTTGCACCAGCGCGGCTGGAGGAGCCCTGGATTCCCATCCAGCCTTTCTCCCTGTAGGCACCATCATTCCTAAACCCATCCCAGCAAAGCTCTGCGCTACCCCCAGGCGCTCAGCCCTGCAACCTTCCCCTTTCCCGGCCATCCCTCCCAACTGCCCCATCTCCCTCACATCTCCTGGGTGCTGCTGCTGCCCCAAGACCCCTCTCCCCTCCTCTCCTCTGCCACCAGCTCCCCCCTCACCGAGCATCCTCGCGGGCTCCCATCTTTGTGCCGTGATGGAAGAAATACATAATTCTTTTATTATTCAATTAGGAATTTAACACACAATCAGGTGATCGCTTTAAGAGGATTTCCTATAAGGCAGGATTTGAATAACGGGGCTATGAGTAATATATTCCCTTAACTGGTTTATTCCTTTATCAGATTTTTTTTTTCCCCCTAAGCACTTTAATGCATTTACTTTCCCATTGTCGACACTTTTCTCCTCGCTCTTCCTCCCTCCCCGAGCTTATGCAAATCCCCCGTAAGGCGTTTAATGCGCCGTGTGTGTCAATAGCGCCCAAATCTTCGCGACAGCATTAGGCTTCATGCATGCCCCGGCTGATTAAGAGGGGTGGTGGGGCCAGCCTGGCTGCCCAAACCCCCTTCCAGCCCCCACCGTGGGGCCAGCCAAGGGGCCTCTGCGCTGGGAGCTGCATTTTTCCAGAGAAAAGGCTGGACTGAAAGTGGATTTTCTTTTGCAGGGCTGGCCGTGAATGGGGAGCGCCAGGCTGCCCTGTCCGCCGCTGTTTGCTGCCCTGTCGCTCAGATTTCGGGGGGTGTGGAGGGGTTCGCTGGGAGAGGGGGATGGCTGTGGGTGGGGTGTGAGCAGAGAAGGAAGAGGAAGGTGGTAAAACAACCCCTGAGCCAGTATCGGTGTTGATTTGTGCACGCACAATCGATCCTGCGTGGCAGCAGGAGCTCAGGGTGCCTGCTGGAGCCCTGTGGGAATGGCTTGGGCATCAGTGGCAGGAAAGGCTGGAGTTTTCCCATTTTCCCACTTTTTATGCCACCAAGGGCTGAGGTCAGTTCAGCCTCACCACGCTGCCCAGCCTCCCTCACGCTGTGGGATTGCTCTTTCCAGAGGCAGCCTCCGGGCTTTGTTTTTGGGGGTCGAACAGCCTTGGCAGACACGGGGTGTGATGTGCCCGGTCACCGCGGGAGAAGCCTGGACCTGGCTCGGGGGGTGGATTTGCCCTGCTCACCTTGGTGCAATGCTCCCTCTGAAGCCTCCAGACAGTGCTGGGGAAAGGAGAGCCTGGGGAGGAGGGCAGCAGCGGTGAAAGGAATAGCAAAAAGGGTTGGCCTGTAATTCCTGGTTTTCCCACAGCCTGAGGGTTTTGTGGCTGCTGCTGAGGCCCTTCGTGAGCACAGCACGGGGGGAAACACCCCCTCCAAGGGTAACTGTCACCATTTTCTCCTTCCAGAGAAAAATCTCTCTCAACCTGTGTCTGTAAATAGCCCGGTGAGTGGGAGCGAGTCGAACCGGCCCTTCCCGGCGTTGTTTCCTCTCCGCCCACCGCTGATTGTCTCCTTTTTTTATCCCGTCCTGCCACTCTGCCTGTGCGTGCAGCAATTATGCAAAGTTGCAATCAAGGAGCTGAATTAGGAGCTCATCTTGGATTAATTAGTGATGGATGCAAATCTGTTCCAACAAAGAGGAGCGAGGGGAATGCAAAGGCCATGGGTATCCTCCCAGGGTTTCTCCAGCTCTCCCAGGCTGGTTTGAGGGCAGGAGGGATGCAGAGCAAAGCCTTGCAGGAGAAATGGGACATCCACGTGAAAGAATTTGGTTCTTGGCCTTGGGACAAGGCTTGGGTGCCCCAAAGCTGATGCTCAGCTCAGCCCCTGCATCTCCATGGAGGTTTTAAACCCAGAGCTTTGGGCTTAGAGCATCTCCTCCCACCCCAGCCTTGCTGCAAAGCTTGGGGAAAAACCAGTTAATCCCTGCGGCCTCCAGCGCTGAGCTCCTGCCAGCACCGGGGATTTCTGTTCGCCTGCAATCGGATTGTGACAAACCCTCCACTTGCATTGAACAAATTCCCTGGCTACTCCCCGCTCCTCGCAGGCCCCAGTAATCCCCCAAGTGTGACTCTGGCCAAGAGGCAACATCCCTGATTAATCCCATCCCCGCCGTCTCCACGCAGAGCCGAGGATGCTCCTGCTGCTGGCTCAGCACGCTCGGCCAGCGCTGGGAGCAGACCCCGGGGAGGGATGCAAAGGATGCAATGCTATTTAAAGGAGCTTTCCCAAGAGGGGATTGCAGGATTGAGAGCTGCCTCTTCTTCCCATGAAGTGGAAAAGACGGATGTGCAGCACTCCCAGGAGTGCTGAGTGAGGGGCTGTGGGGAGGGGGTGCAGATGTTTCACCCCTTTGCCCCCCCTCAGTGTCCCCCACCCCAGCTGCTGCAGAGGGGACACCCACTGGGCATGGAATAACCAGGGCAGCCTGGCAGGGTGAGCACAGCTTGCTTAAGGAGCTCCTTGACCAAGGAATGGCTCATGGCTGTGCCCACAGGGATGGGGACAGTAGGGCCAGCCCCTTCCCATGGTCCCCAAGAGTTTAAAGTCTTGGCTTGAGGATTTTGACAAACTGAAAACTCTCTCCTTCCTCTTCCCTCTGCGACAGCAATGATTAATAAAACCTGACTCGGCTGGAAGGGCAAGGAAAAAAACAACAATACAGGACATTTCTGGAGATCGTCCTAATCCAGCACCTCAGAGCCAAATGAATCAGCAGCTTCTTATTCTGCTGGCAGGATTAGCCAATGTTCATCCAGGCTCCTGAGAAGTGAGGTGAGGCTCTGCATGGCAAGGAGCTGTGGCGAGCTGGCCACAGGGTGTTGGCTGGATCATGGAGCCAAGCAAATCCCTCCTTGTAATCCTGCAAGCACTGTTGGGATGCACCCACTGGTGCTGGGAGCCATGGGACAGCAGGGACAGCAGGGGGAGAACAAGAAAATACCTCTAAAAATCTGCACTGTGGGTGGGGGATGAGATTTGGGTGTGGGGTGTGGGGGAAAGAGTCCAGGCTGGGCTGTGTGTAAGGGATGTCTCTCATGCCACAGGGACCAGGATGCCTGGGACCAGGAGCACCATGCCTGGCTGGTTCTCCTGGCTGCTAAAGTGGGTCAAGCAGAAACCCAAGGAGCATCTGAGCTCACCAACCTTGAGCCAACTATGTGGAAGTTGAATTATTCAGGGCCAGCTAAAAAATTGAAGAGCCCAGCAAAACTCCAGGAGAGCACAGCCCATGGGACCCCCCCATACCCTTGTCAGGCAGAGACAGCTCAGTCTGCTCATGCTCAGGGGGCACCTTGGGCATTTTGGGAGGGGGGAACAGTGTTGTTCGTGTTTAACACTGCCTTTGGGGATGGGCAAAGCAAGAGAAAGCACCCAGAGAAGTTCTCCCTGATGGATTTATCTCCCTGTATCTCTCCAAGCTGTAGCAGTTTCCTTGGGTATCCCAGCACGGTTCTGTCACACCTAGAGCAGGAGAAGTTGCAAGGGAACCCCTTTTTCCCCTGAAACTGGGATCTTTTGATGGTGTGATTTCAGACAGAAGGCTCTTGATCTTTGCCACCAGGTGTTTGATGGCTGCACCTCCCCGTGCCTCGGAGAGCACCACATCCATTTGGGAGCCGAGACTCCCCTCAGCTTGGTTGTCTGTAAAGGACCACCCCTGGTGCTGTTCCCGGGGCTTTGCAAGGGGGAGAAGCAGCTCCAGGGGGGAATCCCTGCGGTGAGTAATGCTGCCTGGCGAGCGCCGGGAAAAGGCGGTGCACATATGCTGCAGCTCGTCCTGCTCTTTTCATGGAGCACTCTCACTGTCTGGGTGCCAACCAGTGGCAGACAGCCCCCACCACACCCACACCCTCCCCCCACCCCACCCCTTTTAGTTTTATTTTATTTTATTTTATTTTATTTTATTTTATTTTATTTTATTTTATTTTATTTTATTTTATTTTATTTTATT
>VZUI01092993.1:0-43563 GCA_013401135.1 Cettia cetti | reverse complement strand
AGGGATAGGGATAGGGATAGGGATAGGGATAGGGATAGGGATAGGGATAGGGATAGGGATAGGGATAGGGATAGGGACAGGGATAGGGACAGGGACAGGGATAGGGATAGGGATACGGGAAGAGGGGCTGAGCAACCCTTTTGGGGTTGGCACCAGAAATCAGCATTTTGGGGAGGGGTCAAAGTTTGTGGTCAGAGAAGTGACTTTAACCAGCTGGAGTGTAGTGCCTCTCTGCCCCTTGAGTAACAAGCAAGAAGCTTTGGAGACTGATAAAAACAAGTTTTCACTAAAGTCAGCACTCCCAAGCTCAAGCAGAGCTAAAAGAGGGAAGTTCAGGCTAGTTTTTGCTTCTCCCACCAGCCAGGCCACCAGCTGAATCCTGACCTCAGCATGTTTCTGGCAGGTGACAGTTGAAAACCAGGAAGGACAAGAACAGGAATATGAATGCACCAGATGCACCAAGAGTCATCTGAATCCTCCTCTCCAATGTGAACTGAAACCCATAATCAACCGTTTCAGAAATTCCAGCAGAGTTCAGAGCTCTGACATGGTCCATATAGTTTAGAAAGCTAAATAAACATCCTGACTTCTGAATTGCGTAGAAGACTGGAAGCAATCTCACTTCTTGCTCAAATACTCATGTGAGACTTTCAGTATTGCCAGGTAGGGGGAAAAAAGCTACTTTGATTTAACCTATAAGCAGTGTTCAACCTGGGAAAAGCAGGAATCATTCAAAGGTAATATATCTGAGAGGCAAAGTAGTTTTGATGAGGTCCCCTTTATTGATTCTGATCTGCCCTGAGGGATGCTTCAGGTACCAGCCCAAACCAGTTGCCATGAGAACTGTTTTCCAAACTTTTGAAAATTTTATTCCCAGCTTTTCTGTAAGCACCTCAGATCTGCTCCTACTCTTGCCAGTGCTGCTGGACATGGTTGTTTCCTAATGAAGTGATGGAACTTGGGAAATTGTGCATAAAATGCAAAGGGGCTGATAGGAATAATCCCAAACTGGGCTGAGAAAGAAGAAGAATGAGCAAACCATGTTACACAGATGGTCTGGTAGTGTTGTTTTCTCAGAGCTTCACATAAAACACTTAAGATACCTGCGAAACCTAGAAAAGGATGCTCAGATGATTTATTAATAGTGTCTCAAGGTCTTTTTACTCCATGTTCTCTATATTCATAATACTGTTACTGAACCTAAAATATTTTTGGTGCAGGATTCCCCAGAGTTGAAACCACTGACTAGGGAGTATTTGCATTAGCTGACATTGAAATTTTTTTTCCCCACAGATAGTTTTATTTTGGAGAAAGTGGTATTTTCAAGTTACAAACCTGAAACTCTTTCAAAGGAAAACTCCTGATCACATTGAAGAATGAACTCATAAATGTGCCCTGTAGCCTGCACACTGAATTAGCCTGACCCTCTGGCATCTGCTGGCTTCCAGGGAAGCCTTGGCAGGTGGCTCCCTCTCCAACACCAGTGTGGCCCTGGAAACTTTCACTTGCTCTCTCTCCCTCTGCTAACTGTACTTTGGGACGCAGAGCAGGAGCCGGGGAATGTGCTGGAATCCATCTTTCCCCAAACCACAATGTTTGCTGATGCCGTTTGGTTCAATCTGATAAAACACAAACAGCAGGACCTGCTCCGCTCTCTCCCCGCCTCTGACGGAGGAATGAGCTCAGCACACCCTGGCGTCTCAGCCAAATCCCGCGGGGGTCATGTAATCGCATTCCTGCTCCGTCTGCCTCAGTTACCCCACTTGGACATGTTATGTCTCCGTGTTTCCTGTTGTGGCATCCTCGGCATTCCCCACCACACTCCCGGCCACATTGCTCCTCCGTGTACGTCACGGCCCAGGACTCACTGCTGGCCACATGCAGGCTGGCAGAGGCAGTGGGATGCATTCCTGGGACAGATAGGTAAAAGCTCCTTCAGACCTATTCTGAACACAGGACTTCTCAGTCATGGTGTATCTGGAGACATGAAAGTGTTTGATTCTTGCCTTGGCACCACAGTGACAGAAGGAGATTGTGGGGGAGTCTGGATTTAGTGCTGATTTTACGGGATCAATGGGATCTACCAAAAGGGCATTCATCTCCTCATGCAGTTTGCTACTGGAAGTTTAGCGAGTGTTTTAGAAAGAGCACAAAACTCATGAGTGCTGAAAGCCATTGTAAAAACACCTCCTAATGAGCAAATTAACAGCAGATTCCCAGACCTCATCAGCCAGGGTTCTGCATGAGACCCTAAATGATGGAAAAATCTATTTTAAGAATGTTTAGGGATCTTCTCAGGGTGCGATAATTTAAAAAAAAAAAAAATAGTGTGCTGAATATAATATTTTGTGCACTACTGCAAGTACAGCCTCTGTTCAGTTCCCAGTGCCTGTGCAGGCACACAAAGTGGTGAAATATGGTGGGTAGGGGTCTCTTCTTTAGGGAAGTGTGAGAGAGGAAATTCACTGTGGAAGCATTCACTTTTAGCCAATATCATTGTCTTGCTTCACAGGTGAAAATATATTACATAGAAACCTCTTGATTTTCAAGGTCCAACTGATCTGTATTCTTGTCCATTTAACTTTGTGGCTGAATGAATGAGCAATTCCCTAGTGATTGGGATAAGAGATGGGAAATGGTGCAAATAAGGACATTGGACAGAGTACAAAGAATACCATCAATAATATGATATCATTGCCTGCCTTGCAGAAAAAGTCACATATTAAATGCATTATTACTAACTTGCAATGTATCAAATACTGTTTTCCATTAGAACTTAGAAATGTCTTCAGGTCTGTCTGCAAAATATTAAAGAATTGTTGGCTTTTTACTTGCCTGGTTGCATCCTGTCCTGGGGCCACATCCTCCAGGCAAAGATGGCTGGGTTTGTGGATGGGTAGGCTGTTTCCTCATCCCATCCCCACATAGGACTCTGGTCCTGCTTTTGTGCTTCTGGTCCTGGTTTTGTGCTGCACAGATGATGGGAGGTGTAGTGACATCAGCCTGGAAACAGGCAGGAGTGTGCTGTGTTGCAGCCACAGTGATGCTCCTTGTGCTGTCTTCCATCATGGAAAATCTGACAAATGAATTTAAAAAAGTCAAAGAGAGTGGACAGAGAAGGTCTGGCTTAAACAAGGAAGGTGCAGTTCAACTCTACCTGCCATCAACATGCCTGAGGGTAGCCAGGGACAGACACATGAAAATCACAATAAATATTGGGCAGAAAGAAGGGAGACTCCATTGTTTGGCTCCTCTTCTCTCCCACCCTGCCCCTGTTTGTACAATCCCCATAATGACACATGTATCTTGGCCTGCTGGACTTTAGACTCGGGTGTATGTGTGTTTTGGGCACTGAGTTCAGAGCCCAAAATTAGAAAGAGGATGAAAAGAAAACACTTTCCCAAAGCCACTTAGCTGGAATGAAAGCATTTCTGCTACCCTGCCTAACGCCCTGGCTGGCAGGAGCACTCACTGGGTCCCAGCCCCACTGCCCAGGCATACAGCCAGTCTCCTCACCAAGGAGAGCAATAAGTTATTGATTGTATGGCAGAGCAGGGACCCAGTCACACCACACACACTGGAAGAAGCAGACCTCAGCCCTCCTATTGGCCATGCAGAGAGCTGTGAGACCTGGAAATATAAAAGCAAGCTAGAGGCAGGCAGAATAACCTGTTCCCAAAACCACAGTGAGATGTTCAGCCTCAAGAATGTGCAAGCTTTAAGAGTCTCAGAGCTGTTAAGTGCTGGAGAAGAAAGGCTTTCTTGGGTTGTGGGTTTGCCAGCTCTGTAGTGCTGCCCCAGCAAAGCCCTGCCATACAGTGAGAGCTGACCATAGGGAACCTCACAGTGGGTAAGGAGGATCTTTGTGAGATTGTAGGACCTAGGAGAAGCTTCTAACCAGCTGCCAGGCATTAAGAGTGACAGATGTCATTGCTCAGAACTTCATTTTTACCTGGAAAGTTTTCTGATGTCCAAGCTGATCATCAGCCAGTGAAAAGCTGTGCCAAAAGCTGAACCAAAAAGGGGGACTTTGGTGGGAAGGAAAAATAAAACCCAAATCTGTCCCTTCTTCCCATGTTTCCTGGATATGGGGGTGAGAAGCTGCTAAAAGGCTCAAGGAGAAGCATAGCATCCTTCATTGGAGAGAAGTTCGACTGGACCCAGCAGTGTGACGAGGCAGGGACCAACCTCCTGTCCCATCTCCTCAACCTGCAAACTCCCAGCAGATGGCTGAGACTGAGGACACATGCAGATGGAGAAGGCTGTAAGAACTACATGGATTTTGCTGACCTGGGTCCCAGCAGCTCTGTTTTCCTCATCTAAAACCCTGAGAAGAGAAAACACATTGACCCACAGTTGTATTGCATGAGTACTATCAGTGCAGAGTTTTGTGGAAGGTGAGGGAGATGTAGGTACAACTTAATCTGATATTTGTTTGATATTTTCCTTTGATATAGCCAGTGATTATAATTCTTGCAAGATAATGTAATGGCCTAGTTAGCCTTACCACAGGTGTCTTTGAAAATAACACTGCAGGGGTGATGTCAGCTTTACTTTAAACTTAAGCATATACTGAATATCTATGGCATGAACAGAAGCATCAGGACACCAAAAAGGCAATGTCAAGCCCTCACAGGTTAGGGAGTTAGAGCTTTGAGATGTGTGTTGCATGTCTCTCATTTCAAGTTGCCAAGTGCAAGACCTGAGAGATTGGATGTGCCAAGGTTGTCAGCCTTTGGGACTGGACCTGGGGCCAGCCAGAGCCATGCTGAAAATGCATAAAGAGCTACTCAAAAGGTAATCAGGAAAATTGAAATTTATATGGTCCTTGCTAGGTAACACAAGAAGTGGTTACACTTTGCTGATAATCTCTTGGTGCCTTACTTCCCTCACTTTGAAATTAGGATGAAGGTTTGCTCCTATCTCACAGGTAAGCCACAAAGGTACATTCATTAAAGTCTGTGTAATATTTGTAAAGGGTGCCAACACTGCAATGAGACCCTCACAGAAACACCCAGAAACAAAAGCCTAAGTTAAGACAATATTTTCTAAGGGGGAGACATCCATCTTGTGACAATGTTTAGTTACAGTGACTTTTATCTCTGCAATGCCAGTCAAGCCACTAAATCATTGCATTTGATGGATGCAGGGGCAGCACGGCCGCAATTGCTCATTGTCAGGCTGATACAAAGGTCACAGCTTTGCTAAGCTTTGGCTCAAAATCCAAAACAGCCCCTGTCACGTCCCTTAGGTTTGAAAGAACAATAAATTTACTACTTTAGCTTTAGTGTTGGGTAGTAACTGGTGCCGCCTTTATCTATTTCTCCTGAGAAAATAAACCCAGCATCACTATCCCCAAAGGAGACCGGTGATGCTGCAACACGCTGTTTACCTTCACAGTGTAAGACAAAGGCTTTACAGGGGGGAGGTGAAGGAGGGCAGGAGTTTGTGGGATGACTCAAAGGCTCTACAACACCTCCCTTACTGAATGGTCTCATGGAGGTGGCTGTGTGCCCCTGAGCTTTGTGAGAAGTGATGGTGCTTTTGAATCAGACCCTGGTTGCCCACTGGAGCCTGCCACAGCTGTGGCTCAGTGGCAAGGACACTCTTATTGAAATGATAGAATAAAAAGGGATCACTCTTTTGAGGTGATCACTGTAGAGGTGATCACCCATTATTGTGGCTCACTCTTAATCCTTTAAAAACTGTTATACAGTCTCCAGCATTATAATTAGCCCAGATGGTTTCAGGAAAGATGCAAGAAGTAGGCACAAACAAATCTTCTCTGATTTTAGCTTTTGATGCCAAAATACCTTTTTTTATTTTTATTTATTTATTTTATTTCCTTTCCCAGCTTTGGTTACCAGGTACTACTATGAGGTTGTTGACACCACTGTTGCCTAAACACACACATCCCCCATTTACTTTTGAATCTGGATGTATTCTTGGAGAGGCCCAAGGAGATCACTGAACCACATAACATGTCCAGATTGGAGACTGACAGAACAGGTGAAAATGAAGCCAGAGGAGGAGCGGATAGGATGGGGGTGATGAGAGACTGATGCCTATGAAAAGGTAGAAGTGTGGCAGAAATGGAGGAAGCACTGTGGACTTTATTCTCTGTCTGCGGGAACATCAGCATTGAAATCTCTGGTTGGATCTGGATTTGTTGACACAAAATCCACTGCCCAAATGTGGGGGGTTGGAAAGAGTTTACCTGGTACATTCCCAATGCTATCTCAGGAACACAACTCCATGGGCTGCAGCAGTTGTAGTATATCTGCCTGTCTCTTATCTAGTGTGTAACCTCCTGGACTGAAGACATTATGTACTGTCTATCCTTTCTGTGATAAAAATAAAGCATATAAAACACACACATATACACACACACACACAATCCCAGGCCAAAAATTCCCTTAGGGGAACATACTGTGACCAGATAAGAAGGTACTAGCTGGCACGTAGTTACCTCTTTGCTTCCTAACTGGGACGCTCAGGGAAGGGTGGAGTTGGTTCTGGTGTGGGGCCACAGGAGAAGGGGGAGAGAGAAGTCATGGGATGGATAGCAAGATAAAGAAAGAGCCAGCTCAAGGAAAAAGAAATCAAAAGCAGACTGGACTTACTCCAGGTTTTCATAACCGCTCCAGCCAGCTGTAAAATCTGAGAATTTTTGGGCCATGGGCAGAAAGCCCATGTCCTGAGGAACTGAATAGGAGGTCTTTGGGGTTCAGAGCATCAACTTCTATATGAGATAAAAACTGGAAAACCTCCTGGAAACTGGAAATGATCCTGGAAAACTCCTGGAGAGTTGGCATGTGTATCGTGCATGACATCGCATATGTTGGTGCTTTACACCGTACCCCATGAAGGTCAGTTTTCCTGCTGGGAGAAATCTGGAGTCTTCTGGGGGCTGATTTTTGCCATCTCTCCTCTGCTACTGGTTCCCTTAAAGGGTCCTGGTAAATTTGTGGGAAATATCTTCTTCTGAATGACAGGCGTGACTGGCATCACCTCCTGGGCACACGGGGAGACTCTGCTGCCAGGTCCTGAGAGCTATGTCCAACACGTCAGAGGCTGGTGGGATTTGGGAACCACTGAAGGAAAGAGAGCTTTGAAGGAAAGGTGGAAGTGAAAGAGAAAGGAAACCAGAGGCTCAGCATGTTTATGAAACAAACCTTGCTGGAGATCCCGAGCCCAACTCAGCATCCAAGGTCACCAAACTCAAACCCACTGCTCAGTTTTTCACCCATTCTGGGTTCTCTTTGTAGATCCAAAGCAATATAATGGATGAAGGAGAATTGCAGCCATAATCAATCCTTATCACCAGTGTTTACACAGTGCTTAAAAACTGTCAGAACCACACCAGTGCTTCCCTTCCTGTCAACAACTTCTGCTGGCTCCACGGCTTGGCAACCAGCAAGGCAGTGGCAGCTCCCACATCGTATTTTTGTATCAATCTTCACCCAGGAACTCCTCCCCCTGCTTCAAATATATCCCTTCCTCAACATCTCTTGGTCTCCAGCACCTCCAGGGAAAGAAATATTTAGAAATCCAGTTGAGATTTTTGATTTATCTTTCTTTTGGACAAGGTGATAGCCTAGGTTATAACCTGCTTCTGCCTTGACGGTCCCTGCAAAGGAAGGGCAGTTGTGCTGGTAGCCTGCCAAGGATGCATTTTACAGGTGCCTGCTGGCTGGAGGATGCCAGCAGCCCACAAGATCATCAGTCTTGGACAGGGCTCTTTGGAAACATTTTCACAACTAACTGGCTTAGATAGTGGAGTAAAACATGCATTTCCCAAAAGAGGGCATCTCATTTTCACTTTGATGGATGGGCTCAAGTGTTGAGTCAGAATGAAAAGATAATATTTGTGGAAAGCCCACATACTTCAGAAGAACTTAAACTTTCTTTTTCCTTTGGTCTCTTTGTAGTATTTTTAAGAAAAAGTTAACTCAAATTTTAAGAACTGTGCTAGGATGGAATATGAAAACATTTGGTTCTGAAAATGTCAATATTACATATTTGGACATTTTCTGTGTTTGTTTTTTTAAAACAAACAAAACAAAACATTGAAATTTATACTGGCTTTGCTAAAAATGTCAGTTCCATCAAAATGACATTTTGCAAAGAGAAACTGGTTTATGCTTCCCCCCCTTTTTTGCTGACTGCTTGCACTTTCTTCAGAAAAATGTCTGTCTGGGTTTTACTGGGAACAAACACTTTGTGTGCATCCAGGGGCATTTGCACGTGCAAAAATGCCTTTGGTTGTTGGTGCCTGCATGGCAATGCACACACCAGGAAAACGTTTCTGCTCATGGAGCCTTGCTTGGATTGAGGGAAGAATTGAGCTGCAGCCAGCTCATGAAATAAATTCCAGCATCCTCTGCCTCAGCCATGTGGACCAGCCTTCCCGGGAGGGAGATGCAGCCCGTTATTCCTGTGCTGCCAGATCCAGCACTGGTGCCAGCCAGGCCCTGCTGCTGCCCTGCAGTAAAGCCACCTGGCCCGCACCCTTGGGCAGGGCCAAATCTGCACTGGCCCTGGGCACTCCAGCAGGAGTCTGTGAGAAAGGACAGCTCAGGAGCCATCATAAACACAGGTTGCACTGTGAACACCAGTCAGTCTGCAGACCGCTTGAGTCAGTGAGGCGTACTTCCCATGGGAACTCTTAGTCCTGGCTAACTTCAGGCAGGACCAATTAGAGCAGGGAGTAAATACACTTAGCATGCTCAGGAAAATACATCTAAAGCTGTTTATACACATTCCTTTGGACCAGTCAGCAACAAAAATGTCCTTACAGCTGTTTCCTCCTTCCTTTCTTCCCTCTCTCTCTGTGCTGCTTCAAAAATAAAGCTCGCTGGCCTCACCTAACCCTTGCTGGGTTTACTCCTATTCACTCCAAAGTCTGTCAGGTCCTGTGTGCCACCAGCCCCTCAATTGGTGAGCTTCCAGCAGACTTCTAACTGTGGCATTTTTCTGGCTCCCCTCAAGGAGCCAAGAGGAAAATGCGATGCGATAGAAGCCAAGAGGAAAAAGGTTTGCACGTTTCCTTTTTAATCGAGGAGCTGATACCCAGCACCAAACCACCCTCATCACCTCCAGCCACCTTCGTCATCAGGCCGGGGCTTTGCGCGCACGGTGGCTTGATGGGTGCTAAGGGCACACTGAGAGATCGCTATCTCACAGGGGTGATCTCAGTGATGGGGCCATGGCCTCAGGGACCGCTAACGGGGAACAGGGAACACAGATCTCATGTCCCAGACCACTGCCCTACCCACAGGGTCGTTCTTTTTTCCTCGTTGCCATCATGCCTCAGTCAATGTGCGTGTTTCGTGATCCGCCACATTAATTACACGGGGCTTTTCCTGTTTTCCAGGTGAGGGACCGAGGCTTTCGTAGGAGAACTCCAACTGAATGATTCAGTTGTGCAGCATAAATAGGGTTTGATCCTGAAGAAAATCCTTCCCATTAAGTTTCACTGTGAAGCAGGATTTTGTTTCTCAAAAGAAGCGGAGTACTATAACTTGGATTCATTCAAGATAGGAGGGTTTTCTCTGCAAAGCCAGGATAAAACCTGATTTCGACTTAATTCCCTGTGATAAAAAACCTTTTTTTTTTTTTAAATCTGGACAAGACTAATTTGACTTACTTTATATTTTATATAACCTATTACACCACATTTTAAAGAGTTGCTTCAAGATTTTAAAAATAGCACATTTCATACTAAAATATTTCAAGATATTTGGAGTTTTAACAAAGCTGCATTCTCCAAAGGAAAGCCCGCTCTTCCTGTGTTTGCCCTACCAGCTGTTTGGTGATTTTTTTTGCAGTACAGCTGATGTGTTGGAGTGGCAACACCTCCAGAGCTGGGCAGGCAAGAGGGACAGATTAATTTCCCCCAGCCAACAAGAATGGGCAAGGCTCTTTGGTTTCCAAAGCTTTCTCCTACCAATCCAGCTGTGGTTAAATGGCCAGCCAGTATGTGCCAGACAAACTGGAGGCCAGCTCAGAGGAATCCACTAGGCATTGAAGTCACAAGTCCAAGTTTCTGGAAAGAGCTGACTGCCAAGCTCGAGGAGGCTGAGCTTGGGAACCTCTGGCTGAAACACACCCATGTGCATGCACACACACACAGAGCAATTCTCAGAGCTCAGCTAATACAGCGTTTGCACAGAGTACTTTAAAGATTAATTCCAGTGATCACAGTGGCTTTGTGAGCACATCTCACTAATGGAGCAGTTCCAGGCTTCTTCATTTGGTCAACCCTCTCCACCTTCCCTCATGCCTGTACAGCAGAGCAGAACCTAATGAGCTGGATGTGATGCAATGCCTCACTTTCTGGTCCATAAAGTAGGAAGCCAAGGCCTGGACAGAAACCAAGACATGATCCCATGTGTGTGTTTAGGTCTGGAAGGTTAACCATGGGTAAATATCTGAAGGGAGGGGAAGGCTCCTAGGACCATATGTGTTCAAATGAGCAAGACAGGATCATGTAGACATCAAAATGCAAGATAACTGTGGGAACTGCTTGGTTCTGCCACAGGTTTCTACACATCTAAAGAGTAAGTGAAGTGAAACCCCTTGTCCTGGGTCTGAAGTGTCTAGGAGAGCTCCCCCTCCATTCAGACATGGTCTCACAAACACAAAGTAATGAAGAAGACTCTGGTTATAGCTTATATGACTACACCTAATCCACACAGGAAGAAAGAATACATCAAGATCTTTGCCACACAAAGAATTCAAGCCACAAAATTACACCTGTCTTCCAAACAAAGAAACAAAAAAAAAACAAACCCAACAACAACAAAAAAAAACAACACTCCTGAAGCAATGCTTGAAAGCCATCTCGATGATCAGACAGCCTGCAGACTCCATCAAGAAAAAAGACCATTTCTGTATGTGTCAAGCCAACCAGCAATGCCGGACAATAATGGGGTTGGTGAGAGGTAGCCAACATTGCCCAGAAGAGCAGGTGGCAATGAGTGCTACACAAGCCTCAGCACCGTCCTGCAGGAGCACCTCTGTGATAGGAAAACCATTCAATCACTAGTGAAACTATGCAAAGAGCCTTTTCAGTCTTGCTGGAAAACTGAGATGCAGTGAAATCCATGTGTTAACAAGTGATTAGTGCCTTTCCTTGAAAATGTTCAATTATTTTTCTTTTATTGGAAATCTGAAAAGCCTTAAAGTCAAAGATCTTCAGCAGCTGAAAACGTATCTTTCATTTTCCAACAGAACCTGTAAATTTCCATGGAGTAAGTCAATGAAAACAAACATTTTGTCACTCACATCAACATTTTCCAGGAAGGGGGGGGAGGATAAGGGGAAACATTATTTTTGACAAGGTCTGCTGATTGGCAGAGCTCTTTAATAAATAGATCAGGCCAGAGCACACGACTTCAGTCCACATGGCAGAACGGTTGGTCCTTGAAAGGCTGATAGAGATCTTGTTGGCTGAGTTTCCCCTGTGGTTGACAGAGCATTAGCTAAAGACAGGATACAGGCAACCAGTCCTGCTGAGAATGACTGGATGCCAAACCAGGGGCTGGCAAGATCTCTAAAGGCTTAACGATAGAACGCAAAAGCTCACAGAGACCTGACCAGCAGAGAATTTGCTAGCTGGGGAACTGCAGGCTACCACATACCGTAACAGGAGCTTGCTCTCAAGGAGTGAGAAAAAAAAAAAAAAAAAAAAAAAAAAAAGAGAGAGAGAAGGTCGGCTCTTCAAGTATTTCCAAGGTGGTTATAACCTTTCTCCAAAGAGGCAAATCCAACATTAAACACCAGGAGAATAAATCAGCTGCAGGGACTGGCAAAAGACTGAGAATCTAAATTACAGCAAGGTCAATAGGAAGCAGGGGGCTGCTCAGAAGGAGCCAGAGTGAGAAATTCAGCACATCTGGTCGGTACAAAGCAATGCCCTTGGGGCAAACTCAGCCCCCAGCCCACCCCTATGCAGGGTCTAGAACTCAGCAGAGGGAACAATACACTCAGAGACGGCCGCAGGGAGGTCCTGTCTGAGGGAAATCCGTCTGCAAGAGGGTGGAGGGGGAAAAAGAAAAAAAAAGGCAGGTGACTAAATGAGAAGCAGCAGTGTTAAGGCTGTGCAGCTCATGTGGCCACCCAAACAGATGTGAGCCGCTGCCTCTGCTGGCTCAGGGGATGCTCTCCTGCTCTGGAGACATGGGACACTGCTCTGAGCGTTTTCTTTGGTGTGGCTGCATGCATGCCAACAGCAGGGCTGCATGGCCCCCGGCACAGACCTTGCAGGAGAGCTCCAGGGCAGCCCCGTGCATCCCCACTGTAAGGTACAATGCTTTGACAGCCCTCTGCTTCACACAGCTCATGGGACATAAAAATCAATACAGAGAAGCCTTAAAGCTCCCCTAAATGTCCGTGGGGAGCAAGCAGCCCTGAGCATTGGCACAGCACAGGAGGGAGCCCAAGCAGATCTCTGGAGAAGAAAATAAGAGTAGTGTGTAGCTGATTTTTCTGTTGATTCGGCAAGACTTGTCAGTCAAGCACCCTTTGAATGTGTAATGAATGGGTGGGTTGCAGCCCAAACCCATATTTACAAGAAAACATCAATAAAAGCTGTATAAACCTTGAACGTACATGTGGAGGCATGGCATAGAAAGCAAGCGGAAAGCCAGGGCAAAGAGCAGGAAAAATAAGAATAGAAAAGGTTTTGTTGGAGACAAAAGTAGATCAGACACTGATGGTGTTTTGGGGTAGTATCACAGAAACACAGAATATTCTGAGTGGGACTTACATGGATCATTGAGTTCAGCTCCTGTATGGAGGCCCAATTAGCTGCCATTGCAATGCTGAGCTTATTTGGGTTGTGGGACCAGCAGAGGTTTGATGGCCAAGCTCCCCTGGAAGCATCACCACTCTCTGCACACCAGTGGGGCAAGCTCTGCTGGCTTCAGCCATGCACTCCTGTGGGAATGCTTCCCACTATGGCAGCACTTTGATTTGTTCTCAGTTCAGATGGTGCCAGATCAATCTTCTCACCTCTCTCTGGGTTTAGATTTGAGTTTGCCACAATATAAAATAGACAAATTCAAACTTTGACCTCAAATACCCCCAAGATTTTGAAGTGTTGTCAACACTTGTGAGTATTCCATTAACATTTGAATATTTTACAGTGTAATTCCCTTTTAACAGTTCATCATTTCTTGCTTGCATTATTTTTTGCTGCTATTTATCACCAGATCTAACAAGATTGCCCTTTGTAACTAATGCAAAAGAACATGGAGAGATAAATAGCTTTTGAAGGTGACATGGACAGCACAGAAAAGAAAAAAAAGGACAATAATATATATTCAAGCTAAATTAAATCTGGAGTTCTAGAGCTGCTATTTGATGGTGGTAAGGAAAGTGGAGGAAACCTTGCAGATGGCAGCTCCTATAGGAGTAGTTCTTTTCCAATGTCCCAAGGAAGGAAACAGAGCTCTTGAGTGTCCCTCCCACTGCTCCCAAATGCAGGTGTTGGTACAGTGACAAGCTGCTGTCATCCATGGTGGTGCCATTCAGAACAGAAGAACACTGTGGGAAGAACACTGGGAATGGGTTCTTTCTCCCCAGCTTGGAACTAGTTCAAGGTATTGGGGCACCAGCATGAGAATAATATGTATATTGAAATATATATAAACATATAGGGTTGTCTATGTATTACTTAAATATGAATAGACATGTAAATTTACATTACCTTTTTGTTCAGATGCCAACCTCTGCTTAGCCCAAACCTCAGTGACCTACTGAAGCAGTGGCTCAGGTGACTGCTTTGCTCAAGGGCTTGGAGGAAGGGAAGAGCTGTGGCCATGACCCAGAGAAATTGCTGCATGGGGGAGAAAGAGCAAGGAGGTGAGCTGAGGTGCTGAGTGTCGCCAGGACAAAGCCAGTCAGGGTCAGAGTACAGCTTGAAAGGCTCATAAAGAAGCATTTATAAGTTCTCCAGAGTGGATTTAAAACTGGCTGTTGATGCAGTGACTAAAGCTGCAATCCTCAAAAGTATTTAGGTATTTGATTCTCCAGTCAAACCAAACCTTTGAGGGTCTGGGCTGCAGTGCAAGGACTTTCTATCTATATGAGCAAGAAAAATAGTTTGGGCAAAAGTACTGCCCCCATGGTCCTCAGAGCAACTCCCCTGGTGGATGTGGTTCTAATAATGGCTTAGATCCTCAAGAGGTGGGTCCCAGTTCCTCAGAGCCTCTCTGAAGAGTGGAGGTTTCACACAGTCTTGATGTATGGTAGTCTCTGCCTTGGCAGGGCTGCCATCCCCTTGAGCTCCTGTTGCTGTGGCAAAGCTGAGGTTCTGCAGCACTAGCAAGGGAACCTTTCTGGGAAGATGGAAAGATATGGGCGAATGAGGAGAGTAAGGAAAAACCAATGCAGTTAAAGCATTCAGTCAAAAAGCTGCTATAAGGTAGGATGGTAGGTGCATCTTGGAGGTGGGAAGAGTCACTAAACTCCACAGACAATGGAAACATTCTAATTAGAGGTGGCTATCACCTCATCTAGTCAAATATACTCTTTGGCTAAAGCTGGCATATCCCTGTGGACCATTTCAGCTTCAATCAGTTTTAAAAGAAAGCTTTTCTTGGTGAAAAGGGGAGAAAGAGAGTGACTGATGCTGTTTAGCTAGTGTTTAGGACATTGGCCACACTTCAAATCCCTATTCTGCCTGATTCAGAATGATCTCAAAAACCTCTGGAAGAAGGAAAAAAATGAGGCTGGGAGGTGATGGTTTTAAAATGCTGCATTGGAATGTTTAAAATATGTCAAAACTTTTTTTTTTTTTTTTTTTTTTTTTTTTTTTTTTTTTTTTTTTAATGGGAAATTCATCAAACCTGACACTTCCCATGAAGAGTTCTGGCTCCAATGAATCAGTATATTTGGACACCCCCTGATTTCCCCCCGCTTTCACCACCATTTCAGCCAAATGTTCTTGGCTGGTTCTAATTATACAGCCATATATTTTTATACACACACACACAACCAGTGTGTTCACGTGAAGGCTCAGTAATCACAGATCAGACAGGGAGGAAAGTGTTGATAAGACCTTAGCTGCTCCACAACATAAAAAATTGTCTGAGAACCCTTTTTCCCCCACCTCTTCACCTCACCCTCCCAAGAAAAGCTCAGCAGAAGAGGCGGTGGGCTCTGCAGATGGCAGCCACATGCACTGCCTGGCTGAGCCCCCGTCTGGACATTTCTGCACTTCTCTAGTGCCCTCCTCAGGTTTTGCAGAAGTTCACCTTCCTCTGGATGGGAGGTTCACCTTCTTCTGGATGTGAGACTGCATCTGGCCCTGCTGTTCCACTGCCAGGCATCCAGCACCCTTGAGGGAAGATGAGAATGGGTGCTTTCCACACCCAGTGGGAGGCCAGGGAAATGGAGAAGTCCAGGGAATGACATATCCTCAATTATGAAACTCAACATCAGCAGTTTCCACACTTCAGGGTGTGCTTACAGCCTTGGAGAAAAGGGTCCCTGTCTTGAGTCCTGGCATTTCCAGCAAGAGCCAAGGGCACTCAGTATCCAACAGGCATCCAGCAGCTCTCAGGATCAACCCATAGTTCAGGGCTGCTCAACACAGCTGGTAGGAGGCATTACCTGAGCCCAAAGATGCTGACAAGGCTTCAGTGGGGGCTCCTACACCATGTGAGATTGATCCTCTTAAAGAAGGGGAGTAAGGGAAAGGGTTTTCTCTGAAAATGATGAAATAGTTAAAGTTGAAAGCAAACAGGCCACCCAGCTCTCCCTTTAACCCTCCTACAGCAGAAGAGACCAGAG
This sequence comes from Cettia cetti, assembly GCA_013401135.1. Taxonomy (NCBI): domain Eukaryota; kingdom Metazoa; phylum Chordata; class Aves; order Passeriformes; family Sylviidae; genus Cettia; species Cettia cetti. The sequence goes on along the minus strand of VZUI01092993.1, from coordinate 27,762 downwards.
GGCCAGCCAAACCTACCAGTTCTAGGAAATTATTAAAAAAAAGGACATACACACATTGGGGGGTGGGAAGACCAATCTATTTTCACAAGAATCTGTCCTTGATTAGAACAGAAACATGGAAGTGGGGGAAAGAACCGATTATTCAGCAGAGAATTCAGAAGAACAAATAAAAAAGAAAAAAAAAAAAAGGCATATTTGTTCAGGGTGTGATAGAGAGACTTCCAAAGCGCATGGAGACAATTGGAAATTAGGTCTATTGAAGCGGAGGCATTTGCTGCTCAGGGTGAGGAATCAAAGGGCAAGTCCCGGGGAGGCGGGAGGGTGGGGTGGCCACCCCCGGGTGGGCAGTGACAGGCAGGCTCGAGCGTGTGACCTCTCATAAAATCCTTCCAGGGGGCTTTCCCATATTGTGTGGAGCATGGGCTGATTTCCACACACAGAGATTCCTAATGAAGACGTCCTTCAGGAGGCGAGGGGAGGAGACAGGGTAATGAAACCAGCCTGTCTGCCAAGCAGACACTCACCCCCACCGAAGGTGGCACGGATGTGTAATGGAGTATGTAAAGGGATGGGAAAAAATGCTGTTGGCCTCAATGCTGTGCAATAATAATAATAATAAAAAAGAGCTCCATGTGAGTTAAATCCGAACTACCTGAAAGCTAGAGGCTTGAGGGAAGATCAAGAAATCCCTGGTTTCTCATTGCAGACCAGACCAGGGCAGCTTCAGAGACTGCCTCTGGTTAAGAAGCAGTTATCATCTGCCTCAGACTGACCTGGCCAGGGTTTGAACCAGTCTGAACAGAGATTTATTAACCCTCACAGTCAGGGATCAATAAATAGCTTCCTCTCGAGCAGGCAAACTGCCTGGAATACAAAAACATGCAATGAGCCTGCCACCAATCTGCTCTCCCCACATCCAATAAAAAGATGCTCTAATTCCCCAAAAGACAGCAATTTCTTTCTTCTAAAGTGTTTCAAAGCCAACTGTAATATTCACATCTAATTGCAGGGCCCTGGATCCCTGCCACGTAGAGCATGGTTGTTAGCAACAAAATTTGTACACTTCTCTGGGGTCATTTGGAAACTATCCGTACTTACACCCTCCTCATCTTCTCTGCTGAGTGTGCGTTGGTCACTCAGTCTTACCATGCTGCAAAGGGGAAGGTGCACCACTGACATTTATGTGCAGGAGAAGAAAGAGCAGATGATATTCTCCAGGGTAAAAGCCACCCAGTGCTCCATCTCTTTACTCTGCTAGGGAGAGATAAGGTTAAAAGTGGGGTGGAATAAAAGATTTAAATTGCAGTTTGACTTTTTCTTTTTTTAATTGAAACTTCATTGGAAGAAAGGGTGAAGGCTTGCTATACAAAAAAAATCCAAAATATTTTTCAGGCAAAACTGAAAGTCAAAAACACAGGGTTGCTGTGGCATGATTGTTCTAGAAATCAAACCATGGATAAATGAAATGTGGGGAAAAGAAAGATGCTCTAATAAACAAGGTGCCACAGGATCTTCTCCATCAGCTCCAGTGAGCAGTTCCACTCGACTTTGAGAAAGTCACAATTATTAGATTTTTGTTTGTATACGCACTGTATTTCAAGATACCCGAGCCATGCCTTTAAACAAAGGGATGAAGATCCTTGCTCAAGAGTGCCTGAGCTGCAAACCTCTAGAAGTTAGACTCTCTACTGGACATAATCTTCTGCTTCAAAGCTCCCCTGTGCATTTTCTGTCAGTGATGGGTGATTGTTTGCTCTGTACCTTCACACTGAGTCATCCCTAACTTATTTCTTACATGTCATTATTCTTATTCATTGACTCCTGCCTCACATAATTCTGTTTACAAATCCTTCTGGCTGTCTCCAAGCATCTTAACACATCTCCATCTCCATAACATGATATACTCTATTTTAGAAAATTTAAGAGCTCACGCAGGTGGAAACTGTCAGGAATAGCTCCCTGTTACTCACTCTTCGGAGGCTACAAAGGGGTGTGACAACATAAGAAAACCCTTCCTGGTAAAATCAGATCACAGCTTTTGACAGTCAGTGTTTTCAGACATATCCAAGCTGTACTTAGAGCTTGGCAGGGAAGATTTTCCCTTTCTTATAAAAGTTTTTGAAACTTCAGTTGATGTTCCTCTCCACATCAGAAAGAAAACTGGAAGTGAATCTCAGAATTGTTCATAGACCATGAGCAAAAAAAACCCCAAAAAACCAACAAAAACAAAGCAAGGCAAAACAAAAATTCATACCGATAAAAATAATTTTGAAATATTTGATTTGGACTTTTCCTTGCTATTTAATGTCTTTCTTCTACTATAAATTAAATTTTAAAATGAAATGTTATTTCAATGTAGAAAACCTCCAAACCTCTAATCGTTAAAAAAAAAAATTGCTTTAGAAGACTTGTAAAAATTTTGCAAGCTGAAAAATTTGTTAAAACCATCCCATTTACCACAAACAATTACAGTTTGAATATATTTGTCTTTTGTGACAGAAAAAAAAAGAAAGTGAAAGAAAATCTCCAAGCTTTCTAGCAGTGACTTCATGTTTTTGTAACACTTTTCAAGGTGAGAGATGCACTGAAATAAAATTCTGACTTTGCCCAGCCCCTGAAACTGCTTGGAGCCAAGGACATTGTCAAAGAAACTGGTGGATCCAAGAGTGTTGATGGGAGAGAGGGTCTGAACTGAACAAAAACACTTGTGCCTGTAAGTGAGGTTTGCCCCTTCTTTCCTGGCTGATCATGCTGCAGAACACATCCATCAAGGGGCTGAGGCACAGAGCCAGGAGCCAAAAGTGGCCAGGTGACCTTGAACAAGCATCAAATTCAGCAGGGGCTCAAAGGACTGCAAAGGAGCCAGGAGAGGTGCTACTTGACCTGACGCCGGCCATGGAGGATAAATAATGCTGCTTTCCAGCAACACCCACCCATTTTTCCAGTAGCTTTTCACCAGTGTTCAGTTCTCAACTGTACATCTGACTCTTGGTAAATTCCAAAAATTGATCCATTCAGGGGATAAGGGTTGAGGAAAAGAAAAGGGTCAGCAGATAGCAGACAAGCCAGCTGCTGTGTTTATGTAGGGGTGAGGTTGCCAAATAGCTGCTGAGGGATGGGACAGTGGTGTGGCAGTCATTTTTCCTTCAGCAGAGCTGGCACACGGAGACAGAACATATCCAGACTTGCACTTGAGAGCGTCCAGGATTCATTGGCCCTGACATCTTCTGCCAGAAATAGAGAGACATTCTGGAAACCACATCCCTGTCAAAAGGCCATTACTGTACCACCTTGGCTCTGCAATGTGGCTCTGCTCCTTTGTACTGCCCTCTTCCGTGCCAGACACCTCTCCCATCTCCTGGAAATGGCTCAGGAGGCACCTGTGTGCCTTCTTACCCACAACCAAAAGTGACTCAAAAGGGATCAAAGCAACAATTAGGGTAAGACCTTTTCAGGCTGGTTTGAAAGTTCAGGTTCTGTGATGGTAGCAGTTCCTTGGGCCATTAAAAATAATCAGGATTCCAGAATCTGGTATGTTTTGCTTGCACAACTCCTATTTACACTCCAGGGGAAAGTAGTTCTTCATTGATCATACAATATATGCCTGGTAAAAACCTTTTGGGGGAGTGGTAGAGAACTCAGTCAGCTGCCAACCCTGCTGGAGGTAGGACTGCATGAAATAGAAAATGTCTGAGAGACACTGACTCCAAATTTTCCTAGGTCATTTTGCATGCTACCTGCTCAGTGGAGACCACAATGAAAAACAGGGAAGTGCCCAATTCTCTTAAGAACATGATTGCTACATTACATACAACCAAATGTCCAGGCAGTGCAGTACTTTGGATGTGACAGTAACTGGTAACAGGTATTCAGAGACGAATGTAAAGAACAGGGCATGGACAGATATTTATCCTCTGGGAAACAGCAGTATAGAGACCAAACAAAATACGTGTCTGTGTCCCTTAGAGATACCAGGGCACATGAAGGAACCTTCTTCTACCCTGCAAATAAAAAATAAAATTTAAAAAAATAAAAAATTTAAAAGAAAGTCACTGAGGGAATGTGCCCAGTGGAAGTGAAGAAAACATTATAAATGACTTGGAGCCTGCCTCCCACTAACCACAGGGCAAGATATTTCATCTAGCCTGTGCCTCAGTTCCCACCATGACATAGAGATGTTGCATCACTGCAGGATGGAGAAAATGAAGCCATGTCATGAGTGACAAATCCTGAGGTGTGAGGGATGAGGACCAAACAGGACCACTCCAGATGGGTAGGCTGTACGGGCATCCTCTTTCAGCCACTTTCCCTTTGACATCTGGATTTTAGTCCTAGTGTCACGGAAGCATTGCAAAGACATTTTTCATTACACAAATAACTCTTGAGTGCCATTCATTGTACATTATTTCCTTTTCCCTTACTCACTATTTCTTCTTTTTAAGAAAGATAAAAACAGCTGCCCTTGTCCAGGCGAGAGAATACCAGACTAAGCATCCAGTCAAAAGAGTGAATCATGTTTGGACTCAGGTTGCTATTAATCTGGGGCTGAAACTTGTCTGGAGGAATGATTCAACTGAGTGTTGCACAGGGGTAAATTCAGGAAGTTCCTCAAAGCACCTGAGCACGTAGAGGGAAAAGACACCTAATAAATGGCCCCCCATAAACATTTCACTGGGCTGTAAGATCAGACATGATTAAATGGCACAAGAACCTGAGCTCTCCCTATCCAGCTCTTACTGGGTAACAAGAGTTAAGTGTGCTGCAGATGAGAAAAGAGGATTTTTTTTTCCCTCCCAGCTCAATAAAACCAGGGTTTATATACACAACATACCAGACTTGTATCTTATACTTAAATGTAACACCCAGAGCATACGGAGTGAGCCCCAGGCTCTGCCCAAGTTGCTTATAAGCTGGATAAGTAAGAGAGGCAAGGGGAGAAGTGAGGAGCTGAAGCATACATGGGGCTTCAGTGCTTTCAGAAAGGTCCAAGGGAGATTTGGGGGGCCCACATCCAGTCCCTCACTGCCACGATGGGAGCACTGGCCACCTGACCAGCGCCAGGTCCCCTGCAGCCATATACCGACAGCATCTCTGCAGGTGCTGCTGGATCTACAGACCCCTACCAGCCCTTTCCCTCTGTGGGAAAGCATCCTAACTAAATAAATGTATTTATTTGCTCTTGATGCTGGAAGATGAGCTGTTAGCACCTTGCTAATAGATGAGGAGGGATCATAAGCCCTGAAAAGCCAAACCGTTTTCTAAATTGTAACCTATTTGTGTCACTGCTAGACCCCTTTTTCTCCAAAAGGAAAAGGGGCACTAGATTAAATTCATCCAGGTATTAGAGGAATCCCTGCTCTGCTATAGATATTACCAAGCATCACTTTCCAGTTTTAGGTGGACTATTCTAAGCACTCCCAAAGCAGCGTGCCTCAACACCCCAAAATGCATCCTCTCTGCTGAGCATGCCAAGGTTAGCAAGGCAACCTTGTGGTGACTGTGCAGGGCAGGACCCAAGCCAAGGACCACAGACAATAGATTCTCTGTTTGAAACTTCTCTGGCACTCAAGACCTTCCTTTGTTGAAGAGGTTGTGGACAATCTCAGTATATTTGGCTCAATACAGAGGAATTAAAAGGAGTCTGAAAGTGGTTGTAGATAAGGTCAGACATTCTAGGGAGGTCTTCCTGGCTTTAAAGTTCTATAAACTTAAAGGAAGTGGGTATGAAGAAATTTGAGGGAAGCCTCTGCTGCCTGTTCCATCTCTCCTGATGGGATATGCTTTGACAAAGACAATATTAATCCGTATTGGATGCTTTCATGTGCCTTGTTTCTTGAATTTTCCCTGAGATCTGGTCTATACAAGCAAATAAAGCAGCAAGTCTCACAGAGGGAAGAGTTAATATTATTTTGACGGCGTACCAATATTTCCTACTTTTCAGAAGTTTAAATTTGCATTAATTTTTCACATTGTGCTGAGGATTAATCCTCTATGCATTCTGGAACAATACGAGACACCATTAGGCAATGTTAACTTTGAGCTGAAGTTTTTTGGCATAAGGTGCTGTACACTTTAATTTATTTGCGAATCAAAAGCCAATGCTTTGCACACTTCAGTGAAAAGCCAGAGGCAGCCTGCCCCACTGCAGAGGTCACCAGATTAGGACTCAAGGGAACTCTTCGAAGTTTTGCCACTGATTTACTGTTCAATCTTGGCCAAGTAATCTCTTTCCTTTGTGCCTCTAGTTTTCCTCCCATTCTTTGTGTTTTCTATTCAGGCTGCAGCTCTTTAGAGCAGGAGCAGCTCTCTCGTTTCGTGCTGGTCCTGTGTCTCAGAGCAGGCCCCCCTCTCCTAGCTGAAGAATTCCTACTAGATCCTAGCACAATACAAAGAGTTCAGAGCCTAAACAGTTCAAAAGAGTTTGGCTTTCATTGACAGGATCTTCAGCCTCTCTCACTTGCTTCCGTAACACAAAGCTTTTCAGAAGAGGTACCAGCCACCTACTGAGTGAGTAAATTCCCAGTCAAAGGGTTAAAATAACAAACTCCATTGAATAAAGAAGAGAAAGGTGTTTAAGAGGAACTCAGATCATATGGTAAACTAGGTATTAGTTAATCAATAGTACTCAAAGGTGAAGGCCATATGGAGGAGCCAGAAATCATTGCACAAGTTAAGCAAAGTTTAGCAAGCCTGATTAAGCAAAGCGTTAACTATTTTCTGTGAAAAGTTCCACCTTTCCTCTAACCTAGCTCTAGTAATATATATCAATCTTCTCTGGGACTGACTCATGCACTAAAGGCTTCAGTGGAAGTTTTGAGACCAATCCATGGACAATACTTCTTTATTGTCCAGACAGTTCATATACTGCATGTTACATATAATTCTCCTATTCACTGGACTCTCGATCCAAACTCTTCTGGTAAAAGGGCTTGTGGGCAGTTTACTTTCTGTCCAATGACTTCATTGCAAAGGATTTTTCTTCTCTGTTAAGCTTGCCATGTGCGAGCTTTCCTTCCTCTTGTTTCCCTCCTCTTGTTTCCCAGTTTCTGGAAATAATTTGTGGTTTGGAAATGGAAATGCCCTTGTAGGCTTCAAACTGCTTAAAGCCTGCCATACCAGATAAGTTCATTGGATCCATCTAATCTGCTCTCCTCATGCCATCCATGACCAATACCTGTTGCTTCAGAGGATGATATGACTGCACAGTAGCTATGGGACACTTCAGCTTTAGACAGAGTCCTTCCTCTGTGAAGAGCTAACAAAGCATCCTTCCCACTTCCACCCTGAGCTGCCTCAGGTTTTCTGAGAGGCTTTCTCAAGGCATCAGCAAAAGGACAGAGACCCCCCACAAGGATAAAGAGACTTAAGGGGGACAAAGTACATTGGCACATATCAAAAAAGGGCTTTGCAAAACGTAGCACAACAAACACAGATCAACCCCTTCCAGGACTGGCTTGGCTCACTTCCCCTGTTCAAAGAAATTGGCAAGCAAATCTTTATTGTAAGAGACAGAACAGAAGCTGGAGGGGAGGTACTGAAATCTGGGGATAATTCACAAAATCTTGGCCTGTGGTGTAGAAGGAAGCTAGTGTTATGTATCTATCATTTGTATTTCTTTTGTTACTGCTGCTAGATTTAAGCAGATATAAGCAACCTAACAATGATCACATCTCATTTTCAGCTAACATGTTTCCTGGCTGCTTTTAAACTAACGGGAAGCAGGTATAAGCTAAGACAGACATTTTTTGGCTTGTTCATTCATGTCAGGGTCATCTTGCGCTTCACAGATATCCTGCATATTGTAGCAGGATTACTTTTTCAATTAAGTACAACCTAATAAGACAAAGATATCAGATTCGGTCTCTCAAAAGTCTGCCATTTTTCCCAAAGAGCATGACCATAGTTCCCTAAGCCTGGCAACTCCATAGGATCATGCCTTGTCTTCTCCCATGGCCTACAAGTAATGTCAAAGCCACAAAGGTGGACTTGGCTCTCTGTCCCTGCAGACGTGGCAGAGAACTGCCAGGAAGACCACCTGTACTCACCTCAGTCTGAGCTGGGCTTGCCTTCATGTCTGCAGTGGGTGCACAGAACCAAGGGCACCACTCTTGGGATGAGGGGAACTTCAACCAGGAGTCATGTGCCAGTGGAAAGGGTGGGATGCATGGTGTTACATTGCCACCTTGTGGAGAGCTCCCACTGGAGACCAGTGGAGAAAGATGGCTGACTAATAAGTTGCAGGCCAGAACATCTCCCCATTGCTGTGTGCCCATGGCTGGCCAAGCACTTGTGCCCTTGCTGTGACCAAATGGGCCACTACATCTTGCAGTTATTCCTCCTCCAAGGGGTGAAGCACAGGAGCACCATGCTAGGCCTGAAGGTCCTATGGGCAACACCATCCCATTGCTCCAGTGCCTGGATTTGCAGCCTTGGTATTAACATTCTGTATAGATGTTGCCAATGCGAACCAAGGGTCTGGTCCTAGCTCAGCCTGCAGGGGTAGGAGTCTGTTATCACAGTTGCCAGTAACTCCTGCAGCGCTGCTACCCACAAAAGAAGAGTGTAGCTGTTCTCTGTGAGTCCAAGCCCCCACAAGCTCAAGGAGAGAATGAAGGAAAATGTATTTCCTTTCATTAAGTGCAGAAGAAGCCCCTGGTGGCAATACTTTTTATATTAGTGGTGTCCCCAGAGAGGTTCAAATACATAAACCCACAACATGCTCCTCCTGTTTGTGTGATGGAGTACTGTGTTGACAGACTGGAAGAGAATTACTGACAAATGCTACCATGTGGACTCTCACAGTGATGCCATGTATTGATTTCCATCTGGTGATGATGTGCACTTTTGCGATTGCATTGACACTATTCTCCCTCTTAAGAATCTTCAGACTGAGTCTTTGAGTGAAAATAATTAGTATTGTTTATTATTTACTCAGTACTAAAGGAGGTCTGCAACTTTATGGGCCCTTACAATTACAATGAGAAAAAAAATCACAGGTTCCTGTCCCAAAGCCCTTAGCAAGAAGAATTAAATATGACAGAGAGGAAAGCAAATCCTGGGAAGATGGGTTCCAAGAGCAACAACATATGACAAATGACACATAGATAAATCCTTATTGTCTGTGCATCAACTTGAAGAACAGTAATGGCTTTACATGAGGAAAAATACATCCAGCACTGATTAGAGAGAGCAAGCTGCCCTCCCAGGTTGTCCTCTGCCAACACATCCTGCACTAAGTATCTGGAAATAAATAAGAAAATCCCTCGGCTTTGGGAATTGTGGTAGATCACACAAGCATGGGCTGAACTTTTCAAGACCTTGAGAGATGAACAGTCTTTGATTTCAAGGAAATATGATACCTCCTCAAAGAAAGGGTCACATTCTTTGAAATGCAAGATATGGACAACCGAGGAGATGTTGGCCAACAACAACAGGACATGAATGCCAACATGTTCTGAGGGGAATAAAGGCAGTAAATTTGAGTTCCAGAGGTTTGCCATAGGACTTTTGCTAAACCCCATTTGCCAACAAATTCAATGTCTCTTAGAAACAGACCTATAGAAGTGTGAAAATGTGCTGGTATTCATAAGAAGCACAGACTGTCACCTTTCTTTGAACAAAGGTTTATCTTGGTAAAGGCAATGGCATTAATAGAGAATATTTGTTTTGCTCCAAGGCCTGTAACTTGATATCTCACAAGACCTTAGTTAAGACACAAATACTTTGCAGCATATGGAAATAGTAAGGCATGTACTAGAGCTACCAACGTGTGTTTCAGTGACAGCTTTCAACATATTATTATTAACTGGGAAGCATTATTGTAAATAGGACCATTATTAGCAAGATGCTTTCAAAAACTGGTTATTAGTCCAATAAGGTTTAGTATTTTCAGTAATAACCTAGGTGACACAAAATCCCTGAAAGTGGGATTTACAAATTACTGAGACAGTAAAGAAGAAAGAGAACAGGCTGGGTTGGGGAGGGGGTACAAGAGGTATCTGCTAAAACTATCACAATGCAATATGTACATTTTACTAGAGGCAAGTGAAATATCACTTATCCATCCATTTCCTGCCCTTAAAAGGCATTTAAAGTAAGAGTATAGTTGGCCTAGGCTTCCTCTACAGTCAATGAACTAAAAATGACACCTCCAGCAGGAAAATCTGACTGAAGTTTGAAGGGTTGAAGCCAAGACATTGTGTTCAGGGTGAAAAACCCGTCTTGCAAATCTGTGCATAAAGAACATCAAAATTAACCACCTCAGCATGAGATCTCAGAGCAGTGTTTGGTGATTAATATGATACTCAGGTGTGAAAAAAAGGCTTTACCAAGTAGAAGCAGAGAAGTGGTTTTGTCCCTCAGCTGGCCACTATTAAACTCATTAGAAGAATTATATTGTCAGTCTTGGTATCCCCAGTTCAGGAAGAATATGGATATCTCAGTGTTCAAGTAAAGCCACAAAAATGACCTTGCAAGAGAAAACAAGTCTTGCAATGCTCTGAATAGAAGCTTTTAATCTGCCACAATTAGTCAAAATGTGACTTGATATTTCTATATGTAGGTACTTTTATATGTAGGTACATGGAAAAGATGCCTTGTAGACTTTTCATCTTTCACCAATAGACACAAAAAGATTCAGAGAGAATTCAGGCTGATGTGAAACAAATGTAACTGTGAAGCAGGATACGATTTCCTCAATGTGCGGGTAGTTAATACTAGACATGTAATGAAATCACAAAACATTTGGAGCCTGTCAGACACAAACTGACATATTAGCACTTTGGCACACATGATTACATGGGAGTGCTTAGGTTTAGAAGCATGTGCTTGGACAGTTACTGCAGAGCAGCTGATTCATAGTAACTCATCAGCTAAAGTTAACCTGTTCTTGGATCAATATATTTCATAAAACATCCACTCCACAGCAGCTCCTATAAAAACATTTTGCAACCTAACTATACCCAAGAGGAAAAATACAGAGATTCACCACAGTCTATTCTTACCTAGGGATCAAATAAAAAGGGATATTAAGAAAAGGAGAAAAATCAAGCTGCACATCTTTATGTCAAACCACTAAAAGTCACATATGGAGGATGAGGGTGGACAGCTCCGTTACTCCAGGCTCAGTCTTCTGCACCACAGAAGCTCTACATTCTTCTGAAAACCTCAAACTTCATTTTGTGATTTAGATATCCTCATAAACACTAAAATAATGTCAGCCTGAAGAAGCAGCTCTGATGGATGGGATCTCTCCTTTGTTTGAGCCAGTGGTCTAGCAAAACCTAAAGGCATTTATTTCAATGGCAGTTGGTGCATCCTTACAATTACCCCAGCAACAAATGCCAGTATTACATGCTTCTCTCTGTTCTTGGGCTGCTTCTTAAGCCCCCCCAACCCTCCCTCCAAGCCCTTCAAACCCTTCCTATTCTCTTCCTCCATGGCTGAGCCTCTAGCTTTATTTTGGATAGTCCCAACTAAACAGTTCCACATTCACTACACATAAATCTGTGCAAATTCATCATGCAGGGACAACATAAAATAAATGGAATTAAATACCAAGATGACACAGAAGAGATTGTACTTCAGTGTATTATTCATTTTCATATTTAATTCATTATGTTTCTTCTTCTTTTCCCTTCCCCCCCCACCCCCTTCAATTTATATGGAGCTGCAACACATTTTTCAGCCTGCTGTGCTGGAATGCTGCAGTGTCAAGGGACTTTGCAGTTAAATGTAAGACCTTGTTGTTGTATTGTGCACTGGGCCTTCGTCCTCAGGAAACCGACAGCTCCAAGTTAGATAACAACTGGTAAATCATCATCTTTGCTAAGTGTTTGCAAAGGCAGGTAGGGGGCCAGGAAGGAGCTTTCTTCAGAGTAGGAAAAGAAAGAAACATCTTTCTTAAGGGATTAAGAACTTCTCTGACCATCCATCTTTAAGTCACCTCCCAAATCTTTGTTTTTTCTGATACCAGTGTTTCTTGACCTTTCTTTTTTGAGTTGGGAGAAGATATCTGTCTGAGGGCTCTCAGCAGGGTGGGAAGGGCACTGGAGATGTGAAACAGAAAGAGGAAAGGATACTTTTCCAGGGGAGTGAGGGGGAAGAAATTCAGAAGCCAATTTCCTTTTGTACTTCAGCAATGATCATTCATTATTCTCTAAGGGTTAACCTTGCCTGGAAAGCCCATGGGAGGAAGTGTACACTGGTTGGTTGCAGGGACCGGATAGAATGACTTAATAGAACATGTTTTCTTTTCTAACCCTGATTCCCATGACTTTGTAATAAGCCAACCTTCAATCAGCTAGCGAAATTTCCCTTCCGTATTCTCTAACACTTCCCTAAATTCACCCTCGTGCTTCTGGAATGACCTGAGATTTCACATTCTCCCCCAACATGCAGAGAAAGCTGCTGACTCCACTCCCCTGCCTAGGAGACAATGCTGTGCTTCTCACACCTCTGTTTCAGCCCCGAGCAGTTTCTACCTCAACCCAGCTGATGTTCCATATGAGCACTGGTAACTCTTTTTTCTTACTTTTGTTCATCTGTGTATGAAGTAATATAGTCCCATGGTGGCAGGTTGATGCATGTAGAAGAGAAAAACAAAATACTTAATCCTAGCCAGATGAAAGGAAGGGAAAAAACAAAACAATAATCATGAGTTCCTCCACACTCCTGCTTGGTAAATTTTCCTTCTGAAGCCAGCTGTTTGACAGATGGCTTTAAAAGTGAAGTTGTGTTCACTACTCTTAGATAGGCTGATGGTCTTATTCTGTTTGTTCTTTTTTGGCTTGGTAAAACTACAGAGACAACTGGACGGAAGTCACTGTTCTTCAGGTTCACAAATTCATTGTACAGCAAAAAAACCACTGCAGTGACATGGGGTGTACTGAGGAGAGAACTGACCAGATCTGAAAGCAAATTAGGATGGAGAGGAGAGGAAAGTGTGGACAGGGCTTTTTCCTGTTCTTGCAATGTCCACAAGCTTAACTTTTGTATGGTAGGAGTTCAGTGAGAACCAAGATTTCTGTTACCATCAAAAATTATGTTATTCTGTGAGATCAGTAGGTTGTGGGTTTTTTCCCAGTATCTCTGATTTCTCTTCATACCCGCTCCAGCCCCCACCCACTTCCTGTCATGTAGAAGAGAGAATTTCTAAACCTCCAAACATTTTTCAAGCCAGCAAATCTAGTTATATCAGTTACTATACTTTATTTCAATAATTCCAGGATGTTCTGCTTTGGTCTCGGAACTTAAACTCAGCAGGGCCCCAGGCAGTGTCAGTCTCTGTTCTCTGCCCCTTCCATTACTTCCATGTAGCTTGTCAAGCTCCTTACCCTCTTCATGGCCTCCTCCCATTCCTAAAAGTCTTCCTAGCAGCTCTATTTCTTATGGAAACTCTGAACTATATTTCTCCACACCTTCCCTTGACCTCCTCCTCCTCAACAGATCCCTACAATTCTGGTTGAAGGGACAGCTAACCCTAATCATCCATAATACCACCAACAGCTGCCTGCCCTTTCCTGGTCTTGAAGGCTGCTTGCTCCCTGTGCCAGCGTCTGTGGCTCACCTGAGGAGATCACCAGCTTCTCAAGGTAGGAACATCAGTTTCACATGTGTGCTCAACACACCATGAAGGTGCCAGGGGTGGCCCCAGGCATAAGAATCCTTTAGATTCATATTTCTACTGACCACGGTAAGGTGAGCCATCACTTGGGTAACAGCAAAAGAAGGGGACTAAGAAGAGGGAAGGTGATCATATCACTGGGTTTGGCTTCTAATTTCAACCTGACATTCAGTCCTGAACAAGCACCTTTCTGAATCTGATGCATCTTCTCCAGTTTTCTAGTATTTTCAGGGCAAGGACAATTATATTGTGTTTGCCTGTCATCTGTGCTACCCCAAAGGCAGTTCTGGGTCAGTAAACGTCTCTGTAGGACTTGTGCTCATTATGGAGACAGAAGGGACAGAGAGCGGGAGAGGGGGAAAAAATGGCACCCATAGTGAGTGTCTGTGGGATTAAGAACAGACAAGGGTGGAGAATAATGGAAAAGACATGGTGGAAAACTCTGTCAGCACAGCCTGAACGGGTCTGTTTGCACAGTGTCATACAGGGACAGATAACTGCTGTATGACAAGCCAACAGCATTCACTGCCCTCCAAGGAAAGACAACACCTGGTATGATAGAATACTACAGATCTGACACCCCTCTGGCTTTCACTGCACGCAGGATTTCACAAACTGTGATATATTTCTAATTTATTGGCCACTGGAATCAAGAAGACACTGAAGTAAGCCACCCCACACCCACACATTTTCATTACATTTCCATACTCTAGTTCCAAAAGTCTCTCATAATTATGGGGAAAGAAAGTGCAAATCTCTTCAAGAACATTATATGACAGTCACAGAGTTAAGACACAAGACATGTTCCTAGATGGCACTTATCACACTTTTGAACTCATCCTCAGTACTAGTAAACAACCTATATTCTTGTTTGTGTGCTCTGACAGAGCAAACACAGAGCAACCCTGCTCAGTGAATCCTGGTTTTTCTTCAGTTGACCCACATACAGTTTACTGGATGAAAGTCTATTACAAAGTAATGCAAAAGTTACATGGGATCAGCTGTGCTTAAAAGCTTTGTGAAAGAAGTGTATTTTCCAGGAAATGCCTGAGATTAGCTCGGTTGGTGAGAGCATGGTGTTAATAATGCCAAGGTTGTAGGTTTGATCCCCATATGGGCCATTCACTTAAGAGTTGGACTCAATGATCCTTGTGGGTCCCTTCCAACTCGGAATGTTCTGTGATTCTGAAAGGTGAGACGAAGGTTCTTTAACATGCAAAGGATTTGCTCCAAAGCCCACTGAAGCTGCTGGAAGGACTTAGGTTGATTCCAATGGTCTTTGGATCAGAACCAAGGAGGAAGAACTGGCGCCAGGCATAAAGGGTAACATAAAAGAAGGCACAGAAAGTAAAATCCAAATTTATATGCAGCGAGAGAAGTCCTAGCCATACTGCAAATTGTTAAAAGATACTGTTATGGATCTGTTGCGTAAATGGCCTACAGTGGTGAAATTTCCCAGATCCAAACCTTGTCCATCACACCGTGATCCATACAGTGATACTACAAGTCACAGCACATGTTCTTCAACCAGGAGGTGAGAAACTATGCCTCACAAGAAGGAAAATCATCTCCTCTGTCTATGAGATGGTGTCTCTGCTGAGATAGCCGGTGTACACCAGCTGTTATGTTTTTCATCTGTTGTACTACACTGACATACTCATTTATTATTACAGACCACTGCCATCAGATGCCAACAGCTGCAGCTCATCGGCCTACGGTTGTTTCTGATGAAGTGCTTTTCAGATCCGAACATGCCAATCCGTCAAACCCAAGGCTTTGGATGGGGCGAGAGAGTTCAACCGACTCCCTCCAGTTTTAAATTCCACTTTTGTTTTTAAAATTAAACCACTGGTAATAAAAGAATAAAACACAAAGCAGAAGTCAATATTGAAATCAAATGTTTTAGCTGATGTTAGAGGAAAAGGATTCAGAACTTGGGTTTTCATTTTGCAAAAATTTTCAAAATTCTGGCTGTTGGCCCAAGTTTTAAACCCAGGTTCGGTTAAAAAAAAAAAAATAATAAAATCCTGAAAATGTTCACAGGATAGGAAAGCCATTTCCTGCCAACTCTATATTGGCTTACAGTTCTGACGCATGCAAGCTGGATTTGAATTAGCAGATTAGGCCCAGATCCAAAAAGGGACCTAGGTACTTAAAGTGGGACTGAGGTATGCGAGGCCCAGACAAAGGTCCTCCTCAGTCCCTGGAAACCACTGAGTTTTCCAAATTAGTAATTCTGCTTTGGAGAATGCCTGAAAGTGCCTCAGCTTTGACATGCAGTTCCATGCCCACCTGCCCTCTTCACCTTCATCCATACCTCCCCAGGATCTCCAGGAGCATGGCTACCAAAGCCAGGGCCCTTCAAACATGCAACGGCAGCTCCACTTTCTTCCAAAACAAAAACAGAGGAAGAGGTGGTACCACCTTATCATACAATAGCTCAGCGCTTGGAGCACACACCCAAGGCAGAGCTGGTTTCCCCCAGATCATGAGGACTCAGCCCTGCACTGCAAAGGGTGCCCTGACCAGAGCCCTCCCTCCGCTTTCCCCTGCACTTCAGTTGCATGCAAAAAAAAAAGAAGATCTTGGCCCTGGTTTCCTCTGTCAAGTTTTGTATAAATACCTGATTTTGCTATTTTCAATGTGTGAATATATAAAACACTGTGAGGAAAACATACCTAAAAGCCATATGCTTTCTCTTCAAGAAAGTCTTTTGGATTTAAGGCATCCCCTTGTCCTCAGCATTGCCTTTTCCTATCTCGGGCATCTCTACAATCAGTATTGGCCTGTTTCCTCTTTCCCCACATTTTGTGGGTTAGGATGAGGCTCTATGGTTCTCACCCCTTGCACTCTATGGCACACACAGGTTCGGTTCAACTCTATCACTTGGTGGGAGGACACAGCCTGCTCTCAGGCCTCAGAGGAGTTCAGCCCCACTGTGCTGTTATTCCTGCCTGTGCATTACAGAGAGGGGAATTAGGCTTTCTTGTTTACATTTTCTCCTTTCTCTTTCACCCCCTCCTTTTTTCCCCCCTTCTTAATAAAGAATGTTTTTAAAAACAAGTGCCTGCATTTGAGCTCCTGCGAACTCTAGTTTCCTTGGAGAAACGTTTGTCCTCTTTAACTTAAAGAATTTCTGAAACATATAGGAAAGGAATTTCATAAACTGCTCATTGAAAAACATTCCATACATTCCCCTCTCATCCAGAGACACCCGTGTGTGGTCTCCGACAAGGTCAGGTTTGGGGCTACGTAACGGGGACAAAGATTCCAGCGCTCGGAAAACAAGAGATACCACAGACCATGGGACGGGGGGGAAAGGACCTCGTGACTCCCATTGCTGGAGGCCGGGAGACCACCGGAAAGCCAACAGACAGTAAACACTGTGCGTTATCCCAGGGAGGAAAATCCCAGCGCGAACCTCCCACATATCTGTTGAGAGAGTGACATCAGGCTCCGCAGTGCTAAGGAATGGAGAAGGGAGGGGGGGGGTGGGGGGAAAGAAAAGAAAAGAACAAAAAGAGAAAAACAGTGTTTGCCAGTTATTATTTAATCTAAGAAAGGTGAAGACAATGAAGGAGGTCGTTCAGAGGCAGACAATGGGTATTGCAATGGTGGGCAGTCAGACTGGGAGATGATTACGGATGGATAGATGGGTGGGAAGAGCACCCTGGGTTTAGAGGGCCTTCCCTCAGTTTTGAAATCAGGGAGGCATGTTTGCCAGCCCTGCCATCCCTTGGGGCACTCTGAAGCTCTAGGAATGAGCACTCTGCACATCTTCAGTTTACTCTGTTTGCAGAAACCATAACGTTATTTCCAAACCAAGTACTCTGAAACATGCCAAAGGCACCATTCCTAATCCACTACGATGGACATGACTCACGGCAGGTCTTAAAACAAAATTACCCAAAGTGAGGGAAAAAAAGCATCAGGGAAATAGTCTCTTGGAGAAAGTTCTTCTCCAGTACCTGATGAAATGTCACAAGATGTGTTTTATTACAAAATTTTCCACTGAAATCTGCATGCTAGAATTGATTTCTGAGTTTAGATCAACTGGTAACATGTCAATTCACAGGAGATTTTTGAGAAAGTCCTCTACATAAATAAGTCTGAACTGGAAACCTTACTTTTGTGGAAATTGGAAAGCAAGGCCATACCTGGACCATCATTCATGTTGCCCTGCTTATCTTGTATCACCATTCACATTAACATGGATTATGCACCACCACTGGCACAGTAAAGTGCAGTTGTTTCAATTTTGTGAGGAACTGCTGGTTTTTTAGAGCTCACTAGTGACAACATCCACTCAATGCAATCAGGATCCAAAGCTTTTCATCTGCTCCTTGTGTCCCTTCTGCAGTTAAGCAAATCCTTCATCCTCAGCAGTCACCAGTACATTGAAATTATTTGAACCTAGGCTGTTCTTGCTTGGACTTGGCTCCATTCACGAGCAGGGGAAAAAAAAATAAGCTTTGACTGAAGATGTCAGACCTTTAGTCACCTTTACAAAAGTTTCAAATTGCATTAAACTGACCACAAACAACAGCCTGTCTAGATTTCTGTAGCAAACCACAAGGAATGAAAAATGGCTGACAACAAATACGCACTCTTGACATTACAGTTGCTTAATTCCTTAAATCTGGGATCCTGAGTCAGGAAAAAAAAGTGCAAGGCATAATTGCAAATACCCGACTTCATCTTGGGCATCATCCTGAATGGGTGAAATGGCTGGCACAAATAAAGCTCTGCTAGCAAAGCACAACAAATTGTCCTCATTGCTGCTGCTGCTGAAGGTTGTCTCTGCTCTCCTGTTTGTTCTCTCCTCGCTCTTTATAAATTCAATCCAGATATTAACAATATCCATTAGCTTCTCCAGAAGATTATCTCAGCTTTAGTGACTGGAATGCAGGGATTAGAAAAAAAAAAAAAAACCCAAAAAACATTTGGTTTTGTTTTTAATAAAAGTATATGTTGATTTAAAGTGATGGCTTTTAACATCTGTTGTGCAAGTCTTTGTGGTAATAACCCTCAGAGATTGTTGGAGAGAGAGATAATTTAGTAGGTAATAAACATCAGTGATTTCATTAATGAAATATTCTAGCATAGACATTACAAACGGGAAGAAGCAGGGCTTCCACCTGCCCAATGATTTCATTGCTGAGGTTAAAACTGGCTGCTGCTGGCAGGGCAGGAAATGCCCTGGTACCTCTTTCCCCAACTGTGGGCACAGCTATGTCAAGGCACATGCAGTGAAGAAGAGCTGCCTCAGGGGCCTATCAGGAAGCTTCTGACTATCAACATGTGAGGCACAGATTTCGAAATGCCTTACCAATAAGGGGTATTACATGTCCTTAGTTCCTGACACTGCTGTAACCCAGCTGACAACTCTTTCTTGGAGCACTGGATGATGTTAGCTGGAAAACAGTGACACAGATTGAGAAGGGAGTATGGGAAGTTGATGGGTCACTCAAGTGAATCCAAAAAACTACAGTTCCTGGCAGAAGAGGTGAAAACCTTCTGTAGGAATCTTTTCATCTTCCTCCGCAGGGAGAGGTTTTGAATGCAATTTCCAGCCAAACTCAAATTTCTTCTGGAAGTCTTTATTGATCATGTGTGTGAATGTGGAGGGGAGATCCTTCAGAGACCAGTTTTACAAACAACAACAACAACAACAAAGCTGAAAGCTTCAAAGACAAAAAGATCATGGGGTGGAAAAGTTTTTTCCTGTCTTGCAGACTTGCAGAGAGCCAGAAATAAACTGAATGATGGGGAAATACCCCAGTCCAATTGGGGGTCCAGGGCCCCCACCCACCCAGAACTTACTCTGGTGCCTGTTCACAGCAGTTGTCCTTTCCCTGCACGGCAAATATCAGAGCATGAGGGAGAAAAATGTGCCTTTGGATATTAGCTCATCACATGGCCCTAGGCACAAAGAGGAAAAATAGGTTTTCTCCCTCCTCTCCCCTTTGTCAGCTAGTCAGCAGCTCCTGTCCTACCTGAGATGCTTGCCATATCACAAGCCACCCAGGGGAGTGTTCAATCCCCGTTTCTGACCCCTGCTCCCTCCTCAGTGAGGAGAAAGGTGCCCCAAAGCCGCCTTCCTCCAGCCTTGATGCTACCACAGACGCCAGTCCTGGCTGGGTAGGCTCTACAGAGTGTGGAGAAGCTCAGTGCTCCTCTGGAAAAAGCAGATGCAGGGAGTGGGATTTGGAGCACAGTGTGCTGAATCAAAAGCATCTGAATGGTTGTCCTCCCCTGCGGCTTTGCGGTGAGCTTAGGAAATCCCTTTTGAGCTGTGCTGAGGGATCTCTTTGAGGCTTCTTGGCTTCCTGCAGCCTTTTCCTCCCTTGTCAGACAACTAAGAGCAAACTGCTGATGCTGGCTCCCTGCAAGACATCAACTGCTTTCTATTATTTGGGGGCATGGGTTTCCCCACTTCTTGGTGACCAGGGCCTAACCCAGGGTTCCCTACAAACCTCCTGTGGTGCAGAGGAAAGAGCTGGTTGTGTCTGCAGGGAGAAGGATCACCTGCCTCCCTGCTGGCATCTGTGGTCCCTGGCCAGAAGGACAATAGACACTGATCTTTACTGGGAATAAAGAGCATCAGCAAAGATTAACGAAAACAAATTAGTGTGGTTGAGACCAAGTAAATACCTTGGAAAGACAGGATGATTTAGACATTTTCAGATGAGCTAACAGGCCAGCCCAAAACCAGCATTTTCTTGATCTGGAAAATGAAGCAAAAACTACAATTTCTGTGACTTCTCTGGAATTACAGCTTTAGTTAGATTTTACCTGTTAGCACAAGATTAGCATGTGCCACCCCATTTTCTCCCAGTGAAGACAAAGCCAGCTTTTGTCATCAAGGCTACAGTAAAAGAAGGGATGAGAAAGAAAAGGAGAGAAGGATTGTTCATTTTCTTTATTTTATAAGATCTGACAAACTGACAGTTGTCCCAGCCATTAAGGAAACTGTTACCCAACGTGTTTCATGAAGTGGATCTGTTACCTTTTTGCTACACAGTATTCAGAAAGAAGAGACTGTCCCTGCAGTCAGAGATAGGTGTACTGAGGCCATATCTAAATTGCATGGCAGACTCAAGCCACACTGTTGCCTGAGGTCATTGCCACCAGAGACGTCCAGAAGAGAGGATATGATTGAAGATTGAACCCATGTGCACAGGTTTCCTTCCCATGAACAGTAGGACATGTGCAGGAAAAGATGGTTTATGCCCTGAAGAAAAGTAAGGGACCTGAGGCACAGTCACACATCCTCTAGTTAAGAGAGACTTATCTGGACGCATCATTTACATGCAGGAATTTCTTGAGGACAACTGAAAACCTTTCCTCCATGTCCTAGTCAAGTTCTGGCCATCCCAAATGGCCCCACAGAGATACCACAGCACTACTGTGATGTTTTCCACTTTTTTATGAAAAGGCACTTTTAGCTCACATTCACAGAGGGAAATATTCTTTATCCATCAAAGCCAGATCCATTTGAGGATAGACTCAGTGTTATCCATAAAGCTGTCAAGAAATTTTGACAGGTTTTATCAGGTTTTCTGAACTGAACAAATCACTCCTGAATGTTTTTGGAAATCCTCATTTTGCTGTGTGACTAAAGGCAGTTTTCACATTTCAAGATGTGGGGGGAAAGCTGCCCCTACTTTCAACAGCAAAAATCAGTGTTTGTTAAAATATGAAATTTTGTCAGATTATAAAGCTTTTTTGATTCTCTCTGGAAGACTTTACTACTATTTAGGTATCTAGATCATAAATAAAATATTGGCAAATATAAAAAAGATTATTTTATTTGTAACTACTTCTGCCAGGAGCTAACAGCAAGGACAGCCTTTGCTATGGATGCTGTTGCCACTCAAGCCCTGGTTGTTCTTGTACTTGGTGGCATGGGAATGGGAAGCAATGGTACACAATTTAAAGAGATCTGCCAATTTAATAAACCATTGAGAGGAGATATTTCATCACCCAAATCCCCAAGCTGCAACCAAGCTACTGATTTTCTTTCTTGATATCCATACCTTAGTAATTGTTGCTTTGTTCCTGTCCTCAGAGGAATGACCCTGACCAAGGGACAGCTGTAGACACTCCATCCAAGCAAAGGATGCTGCAAGAGACAATGCCCATTGCCTCAGCTGCCCAAAGACTTGGCCTTCACCCCTTACAGCAAGGAATCCACATCCATCACAAACTGCAGAGAGAAGAAGGGGATCAGGACAATGAAGTGAAATAATGCAAAAGCTGTTGATCCCAAAGGGAGGCACAAAAAGAAGAACCTTTCACTCTTCCTCAGGGACTGTCTGAAGCACTTTGATCCAATCATGGCTTTAATGAGAAGGATGCCTCAGCTGTCCCTAAACACACACCACCACTGGTGCTGGTGGACTGAGATACCCAGGGACCCAGACCACAAAAGAGAGAAGTAACCTCAGCAAACAGAAATTGAGGAGGACATTCAGTTTTGCTGCTTCTTTTATCTCTTCTTAACAGCCTAATTGGAGTGTAATGAATTTAGGGTTGGTGCTCGCTGCCAAACTCGCTTCTTTGATGTGTTTTTGGCCTCTGTGCTACAAAAATGCAATGGGAACCAAAACCAAGATATTACACCTCCATAAAGTGTCTCTGGGTTTACCATGAGATTCCAATGCCCGTGCCAAGTGACCAAAGCCACTAACAGGCTGCTGCTTGCCAAGATGTTTGGGTAATGAATAAGAAGCAGAGAGAGATGCCACTGTGAATCAGAGTGAGGAATGCACGCTAATGGCAACAGAGGTGGATCCCGGGCTGTAATGTGGAACAGAAGAGTGCTGTGGTCATGCTTCTCTGTGGCTGCAGCTTGCAGGAGCAGCTAGTGGTGCCTGAAGGCCTGTGGCAGGCAAGGAGGATTTTTGGAGGTAGGTGGAGTACCACCACACAGGGACACAATGACACAGCACCATGAGCTGCTCATGCTGCCAACAACCAGGTCACTCTCAGGCCAAGGGTCTTCCCCCACCCCATTTTAACCATTCCTGCCTGAGCTCCTGCAGATACATCTCTTTCCCACATGAGCCTACCATGCTTTGCTTGGCTCTCAGCAGGGCACCCCCATGGGCAAAGCGTAGCCACTACATGGCGTGAGCATCCAACACACAGTGCATGCTCAGGAGGCCATCACCCCACCCCTGCCCACCACACACCCTCTCAGGGTGACCTTCCCACCAGTGGGGACAGCAAAGTCAGCAGGCTGTGCATGTAAGCAGCAGACAAAACTTGGAAAGGCCTCCTTGGGGGATATCCAACCTGGCAGGGAAGAGAGGGACCCCACCACTTAACTTAGATCCTCCAGGTGAATGATAACCTGCCCTTGAGCACATATGAAAAACCTGGTGATGCTTACTATTTACAATGTCCAAGGGCCCCACATAAGATTTCCTCTTAGAGACAAATAGATAAATTATGGGAGTTTGGATCTGAAGAGGCTTCATTAAGTACGGATGTTTTCTGTTTGTATTCAAACAACAACTAAGCAAGCCCATGTTAGATGAACCAATGCATCTATTCCAAAAATCACTGCCCAAAGGAAAATCCAACTGCTTATCTGTTTCTCTGTCTGCAATGATCTTGGTCATGATAAAAAATGATGTGCCTTCTTGGAAAAATCGTGGTCAATGACAGTTCATGTACTTGCAGAATATTCAGGGCTAAATTCCCACCCTATTTAAATCAATACAGCTATATCCATTTTAGGGAAACTATCCCCAATTGACAGATCCTGGGAACCTGGCCCTGAATCTCTCTCTGACTCAAACAGCCTTTACCCTGTGACTGCATGTTTGAGACATGGGCTGCTGATAAGATATGCTTCTAGTTAAATGCAGCCCTCCTTCAGCTATGATTCACATTGAAGAGCAGTTAAGTGGTCCAGCTGCTCTGGACACAATCCTTCCCTCTGCAAGAAAAGCACTTTCTGGAAGAGGTATACTCACACAGCTTTGCTGGTAAGCAGGTTATATACCCAAATATCAGAACTGTGTTCCAAAGCCTGACACTAGAGGCAGGGAGAAACCCTCTTCCTGCCTTGCAGTGGCCCCCATCACCTTAGCTCCGTCAGATGTGAGTGGAGAGCTACTTTACACCTTGCTCATTACTCCAGGGAGAAATCAGGGGGTCTATAACTGAGCCTCTCTGGAAGAGTTAGGCATCCACACCAGGCACGTGTGGGTAGCATTTATTGGGACAGCAGTAAATTACTGTCTCATAGGACCAGCAAGGCAGCCCCTGAGACCAAGAGGTGTGCAGCTCCTGTGCATCTGAAAGCATCCTCTCTTCTCAGTGGAATGCACCTGTCAAAGCAAAATGGAAATGGGACACTACCTGAGCATTAACCCTGTGGTTTCCCTGAGTTCCACAGGGAACCCAGTGCTCCATTTGCTGCTCCTGGGGACCACATTGCTTGGCCATTGCCATGAGCACATCAGATCATACACGTGCAAGCAGACATTCTCAGCTGAAGGGTTGGAACAGTTCCTTCTACTGAACATCTGGACTTACACATATAAACTACTCAACACTCTCTTCCAGAATTACAGAGTCTTTCATATCTTATCTCTCAAAAACCACTTATCAGCCCACGGCTTTCAGACTTCAGTCTCTCCCGTCTGCCAGAGTGGAACCCAGCCATGTTAAAACATGAATAAAAGCAGCCCCTCTCTCCTCTCCCACGCTGATGGCTGCAGCTCCTCTGATGGGGGCTTGAACTTTGAGGGCAGCAGGAATAGCTCCATCTACCCTTCTGCTGTGGGCTGGCAGAGGAAGTTTAGCAGAGTATTACCACAGGACAACAGATCACTGGAGCATGAATGCCTCCTCCCACCCCAAGCTGAGAAAGGTGACAAACTTAATGCACATATTTATTTTCTTAATTATGATAACAGAAAATAAGGAAACATTTGTAAGCTCGCATTGCTGCTGCATGGGCTTTGGGCATGCCCTGGAACCTCCACATCAAACAAGCACAACAAAAGACAGATTTGTGCCCATAAGTGAATATTAATAATTGGAAATAGTCTGGACATTTTGTCAAATAAAGACTTTTTTCTAACTAAATAACTCCCTTTTTATTAATGCTAACAAAATGCTCAGAGAAAGTTTCATTTATGGTATTTCAAAAGCGCTGCTCAGAAGGGGAGAGAAATTCTTTTATTGTCCTCTCAGCTTTTACTCTCCCTTTTCCTTTTAAAGAAAAGAAAGGTGCAGAGAAGGAAGTGCAGGAAGGGCTTTTGTGAGCCATGAAAACACTTCGAGATTCAGATTCATTTGGTATCAAAATTTCCATACATTCCCCTTCCAAACTTTTCAAATCTTTCCATAAAAATTCTGAAATTAAATGGAAATTTCTTCCTCTGAGCCATAAGAGATGACATCATTAGACTTCAGCATGGTGCTAAAAACACGTGTGTGTGCTGCAGCACCAGATACCAGTCTAGACATCACAGCAACCAGAGCCAAAGCAGACCAAGGGGGCTCTCAGCAAGCTGCTGGGGCTGGTGCTGCATCAGGCAGGATGGAGATGGGGCTGGAAGGAGGAAGGCAGTGATGTTGCAGCAGAGGAAAGCTTAACATAAAACAGGATCATCACTAGCTCTGGACTAGCTTAGCTAACATATTTCTCAGCTGTATGGACCGCACATGGGTAGTACATGTTTTTGTTCAGTCCAAGAGAGGTCTGTCGCAACAACTGTCTCTGCTTTTGTTATGAAACTGAAGTTCAGGCACAAATCTCGCCTGATGGGTCTCATTCCAGCAGCCAGTGATACAATCCAGAGAATAAACATGATCATCAGGTAGCAACTGTGCAATGGTGGCAACAAGATCTGTAATAGCAGTGGCAAGAAGAGAGGGTACAGGTGCCTTCCCTTCTCATCCCCAAGTGCCCCCCAACCCACATGCACTTTGGCCCCCGTCATCCAGTCCTCTCTGGCAAAAAATCATGCTTTCAGATGCTGCTGCCAAACCTCAGAAATGTATATTGCTGTTCTGGCTATGTTCAGGAGGAAGGGGAAGGGAAAGCAGTGTGCAATTTTCAACAGTTTCTCCTTGGAGAGGGGCCCCCTAATTTTCTGAAAGGGGCCATCGAGAAGGGGGGAGAGAAAGCAAGAGGCTCGGTCCCATTTTTATCCCTTTTCCCAAATTAGTTATACATGGGGAATTCATGATGGAGTTCCCTCTTTGGGCTCTGAGCCTCAAAACATTTCATAACATGCAGAGTCCTTCTAAAACCTTTTGATCACATCCCTTCTGAGACTGCTGTGTTTATGTGCAGAGCTTGCACATGGGCAGATGCTGAAGGGAAAGACAGGCAGCAGAAGTATCCTGCGCTTGTGGCGCTGCAGGTAGGGTTTGCAAGACAACCACAGCAAGGGAAAAAACCCAACAAGAAACCACAATACACAGAACAAAACAACTGTGGGTCAAAGGCCACTGGTGCTGCTGTGAGAGCTCAGCAACATCAGCCACAAATCTCTTCCATGCGGCTGTCAGGACAACCTGCCTGGAAACTTGAAGCTGACTCTTTGCTGTGTTGAAACCTAGTACAGGGACTGCTCAGTGCTCTTTATTCAATAGGAAATTACCCAGTCTGCACAGAAACAACCCAAAACAAAGATATTCTCTCAACCTCATGCCTTGACCAAACAGGTTTGACATCAAACAAGGATCACTAAGTGCCAAGCCTGGAGATGATTTCCACAAGCCCACGACAGGCTGGAAACCTTGGGATTACAGTGCATCTTCCTGACCTATGTGTTTTGATTACAGTCCTTCATAGCCTCAAAACCTTAAATATAGAATAAATTGCTACTGGACTTAAGTCATTTAGGATCCTACAGTCCAGTCACAGTTTTTCAGCTGACCAAGATGGGCAGAAGCCTCTCCTCAGATTAACCAGCATGCAGTCTGCAAGCCAAGATCCTCAAAGGCATTAGATCCTCCTAGAAATCGGTGGTGCTTGGGCATTTTAGTAAATATATTCGGGGACCTAGACTGAAATACCAATGCCCACCACCCTAAAAAATTATGTTAAGTGTCTGAAAAAGTTTACAGAGGTGACTGTGAGACTGATGCATTTCTGGAGGTCTAAGAAGGGGTATTGGTATTTTGCTAAATTTTATTCAATACTGCTTATTAAAAAAGAGCTCAACTGGTTTAATTAAAATTCATGGTAAATAGATTTCCGTCCTCCAGTGCCAGTGCTTTGTATGGACACATTCAAAGGCATTTACTTCCATTTGGTTAAACTTCATAACTGACTCTTCTAAATGTTTCCACATGGCGGCTTGAATTATTTTTTCTTTTTTCTTTTTAACTAAATCAATTTTAAACCAATTTTCATTACATTGGTGGTTTTGCATGTCCACAAGGCCTGTGGGCCTCTAGGATTTTAAAACTTGGCATGAAATTCAGCCCAAAATGCCAAGTGCTGAAACCCAGTGAAAATGAAACCATTACAATCTATAGGGGAAGCTGCCTGCCACTCAGCCCTACCCACGCTGCTGGCTGGACTGAGAGCACCTTCCCTGAGGCACCAGTCCTACACCAAACTGCGTGCTAGGAATGGCTAAAACTCGCCTCTGGACACTGCCACTGCTCCATCCTAAGCAGGTCTGGGATTTGGCAGCAGTGAGCTCAAATCCTGGCTGGTGGAAATCACTTGAAGCACAGCCTGTGAGAAGATCAAAATCCTGATCAGGAGCCTCTTTAAAACCATGGCTTCAAAGCTGACTGGAAACCTGGCCCTGGGCTTCCCTGCAATTCAGCTTGGTTTTGCAAACTTGGCTGGTGTTAGGTTTATTGCACCTAGTTTGGGGCTTTATTGTGAATATTTTGTGGAGATTCAGCTCTTGGAATTAAATGGGCTCTGTTGTTCAGAGCCTGGACCAGTGTCCCTAACATCCATAAACTCCATACCAATCTATTTATTTTCATGTAAAAGTAGTTGTGGGTCTGATGCTTTATTTTCAAGGTAGAGATCATTGCTGTGTATTATCAAGTCAGTAAAATCACATGGATGGATGGATGGATGGATGGATGGATGGATGGATGGATGGATGGATGGATGGATGGATGGATGGATGGATGGA
>VZUI01092988.1:0-12522 GCA_013401135.1 Cettia cetti | reverse complement strand
AAAGAAAGAAAGAAAGAAAGAAAGAAAGAAAGAAAGAAAGAAAGAAAGAAAGAAAGAAAGAAAGAAAGAAAGAAAGAATGGCCCTGGAAGCCAACTGTGTCCTGGGCTGCATCAAAAGCAGCGTGGGCAACAGGGCAAGGGAGATGATTCTGCCCCTCTGCTCTGCTCTTGTGAGACCTCATGTGGAGTCCTGCACCCAGATCTGTGGCCTCCAGCACAGGAAAGATGTAAAACTGCTGGAACAAGTGTAGAGGGAGCCACAAAGGTGATGAGAGAGCTGAAGCACCTGTCCTCTGAAGACAGGCTGAGAGAATTTGGGCTGTTCAGCTTGGAGAAGGCTCTGGGGAGACCTTATGGCACCTTCCAGTACCAAAAGGGGCAGCAAGAGAGCTGGAGAGGGGCTTTTTATGAGGGTTTGTAGGAAAAGTGGGAACATCTTTTAACTGAAAAAGGTAGGCTTAGATTAGATATTAGGAAGAAATTATTTGCTGTGGAGATGGAGAGGCACTGAACGCATTGTCCAGAGAAGTTGTGGGTGCTCCATCCCTGGGAGTGTTCAAGGCCAGGCTGGATGGGGCTTTGAGCACATTAGTCTTATTAAAGGTGTCCTTGCCCACAGCAGGGAGTTTGGAACCAGATGGTTTTTCAGGTTCTTTCCAACCCAAACCATTCCATGACACCTCTTAAACACAAACAGGCACATGCAACAGGGAAATGGAATTAACTGAATTCAGCATTTGCATACAACATGCATCTGTAGAGTACTTCTGAGCATTTAATTACTGGTGCAAGAGTGTCAGTAATGTTATTCTGCTTCTGAGAATAGAAAAGATAGACCAC
The DNA here is from genome assembly GCA_013401135.1 of Cettia cetti. Classification (NCBI taxonomy): domain Eukaryota; kingdom Metazoa; phylum Chordata; class Aves; order Passeriformes; family Sylviidae; genus Cettia; species Cettia cetti. The sequence continues at coordinate 11,682 of VZUI01092988.1, read as the reverse complement.
TTGTTAAAACAATGGTCCATGTGGAAAGAGATGTAGGGAGAGTTCCTAATTCAGATGCTAGAATTCCTTTGTGATGCAGAAAAAGTAATTTAATAATTTTGTAAGTAATTTGATAAATGGAATTTATAATATCCTCTGGTCTATAAGGTTGTTGAGAGACTTGGTAAGCTCTGTTTGACTACTGTGGTGCAATCCTTAGTGGAATGTTTCAAGTGCAAGATATTGTTGTGAACAGAGAAGGCCTAAGTGCCAGACCTCTCTGTCTTCCTCTGATTGTGCCACCTCAAACTTACTTGTCACATTTCCCACATGAATTGATATTCTAATTATAGATGTACCAGAGTGTATCACTGTAATTACCAGTGTAATTAACAGCAATGGAACCCTTAAGAACTGGACCTACCAGAACTAGGTGAATTTATTACTGTAGTGCTTGTTTTGCTATTTCTGACTGCTCCCTATTTGTAATGGTCTCATGGTCTTTATTCAAATGGCAGAAAGTTCAGAAAAAGGGTAATTTCATGCCTTTTGTATTTGTTCAGTAAAATTCCACAGAGTATTCTGAGTGTCATATAACTTGAGAATGGTAGCATAATATTTTTTCTTTTTCCTAGTGAGCATTTGTGTTTGAAAAATGTGGAGTTTTGAATATGAGGGAATATGGGTATTTTGAGAACACACTACCAGCAAATCTGGCCATAAATTTTCTAGGCGAGAAAGGGAAACATTTCAAATTATTTGTTTATATCACCACCACCACCATCATCATCATATTTATGACCTCTACAGTTAGTCCTTTCAGTATGAAATTTCACTATGGAATATGAAGTATTATAAAATGCAGTTCAGAGTTTCTCTTCAATAACTTTTCCTTTTATTTATACGTATCCCTTCATCTCCAGCAACACTGAAAACTTACCCTAGTTAGTGGGTATTAATTAATGTCAATATGTCTTGCAACTCGGGCTTCTTTATAAATGAAATCATCATTCATTCCTACTTCCTTGCGTTCATAAAGAGGTTGTCACAGTAATTGTCACCTCAGCTGTGGGCTCTGTCTCTGGAAGAAGTCACTCTGCTGAGGCTCCTGTGCTGCCTCTCTGCAGAGGAATTACTCATGGAATATACTCATGCCCATGCTATGCAGACCCTGAGCACCAGGTCGCTTCAAAGGGGCTGAAGTGTGTACTTCACTTGCTCTACAGAGCTGCATTTCCTGTCCTGCTGGGTACTAGAGGTCTTCCTGTACCATGGACACATCTAGGGATGATGCCATATGAAAAGATCTTTGGCATCCCCATCCTGCAAAAAAATAAACTGAGACTTGTGTATGCTTCTTCAGAGATCAGAGAATTTGTTGGCTTCCAAGTTCTCTCTAGCTGATGATACAGATCCTACCAGCAGAGCACTAAATCCTTCTGCAAAACCCCTGAAAACTGAGGTGGTGGAAAGAGAGAATTGAGAACATTTCTCAGTCCAGATAAAAAGTGAAGATGACACAAAGTGGCCTACAAAGGAATCTCAGGAGAGGTAGTCATTGAAGCTGGGTTTCAAGAACCATGATTGAGGCATGTACATATTAACTTCTGTGTATGAGTAATTGATTACATTATTTTTCATTATGTTTTGTTTCTTTCAGATTCCGTTGATGAAAGATCCTGGCTGGATTCGAAATGTCTGGACACGCAATCTAAATGTAGGAATTTAATTGTTCATTTGCTTTTCAAATCCAGTGCCTTAGAGCAGGCCAAGCGTGAAGCCCAGTGGTCTTAGGTAAAGCAGGATGAGGAGTGGTTAATTCCTGTCTACTTCCTGGTATCCAGTGCAGAGTGTCCAAGTGTCACTCTTTGGACACTGTGTTACTGTATGTCACCACTACAACGTGATGTTATTATTCCTGTGAAAGGCTGGGTGGCTCTGTGAAACTGGTGGCCTTCATATGTGGCCAGTACTAGCAGGATAAGGATGGAAACAACATAAGACTTTGGAAATCTGGCACCTGACCTGGGCAATAAGCACAGAGTGAGCAAACCTGTGACAAATGTGAGATTGCAAGACATGTCTCAAGCCAGGGAAACATGCCCAGACATCCTTGCTGCTGCTCTTCTGGAAGGCAGAAAGCGCATCTGTGAGGTGGTGGTCTTGGGACACAGCCATGGATTGACAGAACCACTCAGTAGAAGGAATGAAAGGGGAATAACAGCACTTCCCACACCAGTTATAGAACTGCCACTTCTGAATGACTGGCAGAGGAGGCAAAGGAGGCAGATTCAGGGAACAACTTGATGCTTGTCTTAGTGTCTCGGGACTCTATCCCTCAGTGTCACCTACTCTTACAGTGATGGTGGGGCAGAGTATTTAGAGGCTGACTTGACTGAAATCACAGGTAAGTCCCAGCATTTCTACCCAGGACTGAGCAAAGCTGTGCAATCACATCCGCTTAGCAGAGCTGGTGGAGCCACTGTCCAGCTCCTCACAGACGCATTAACCCTGGGTGGAGCGTGATGTTAGCACAGCTACACTGCTAACTCATGTAAATCCCACCCTGGGGGTTCCAGACAGCCTACACAGTGCAGTGTAGGATATTCTCTATGGTTTCCAGAGGAACCTCCTGATCCAGGAGCTACTTGCTTGTAGCTTGTTAGTGTGGGAGCTGGTTGGCAGAGCCTGGCAGCATCTCAGTTGGGTCTGGCAGATGTAGGAAGGTATGTCAGCTTCAACAAATTGAGGATCTAAACTTCATGCTGATCTTGATATTAGCAGTGTCACGTAAACTGGACAGCTAGATAAGCCAAACAGGCAATCTGAAATGAGGATGGGGTTGGTTGCTCTTGGCAGGGGTTGGGTTTGGACATGCAATTCAGTAGCTGTGCTTTGCAGACAGAAAAGTCCCTGGGAATTCAAGACATCAGTAAAATACATAGGGAAGGAACTCCACTTAGCAAAGCACAGCATAAAACGTGAAAATTAAACACATGTGAAGCAAGACTACAGATGTGACCTTTCCTTCCAAACTTTGGGAACATTCAGATCTACATTCAGATAAGATTCTGAAATTTACAAGAACATTTGCTGGGTAACCAAAACAGGCCAAGTGAACTTGTGCTGTAATTTTGGAAGAATGGAAGACAAGGCATACTTGCAATAAGATTATACTTAAAGAAGGTTCAGGTTATGGGTTATTTGGGCAAAACTTTGAATTATTTTAATGTATCAGTACTATGATTTTTGTCCTAAATTTCTCATAAGCTAGTACAAAAATACATGAAGAAGAGGAGGAGGAGGAAGAATTCTGTAATGTGGATGTGCTACACTTAAAATCTACTCTACAGAAAGTGATTGTGGGAAACTAGCTAACCACTAATGATAAAAAAAACTTAGAGATTGTAGAAATAAAAGAGGTGTTTGCACTAAGCTGTGCCAATATCTGCAGAGAGAAGTTAGCAGTATGAAACCGAAAGTGAGAAAAATATATCAGGCTGAATCCGCCACAGGAAGAATTACACAGAACAAATAACATCTGACCTGGACAAGGCAGATAAGCAATAAACATGATCCCAACCCCACGCAAGCAACATGAAAAACATGCAGGGTGAATGAACTGGGCTGTCATCTAGGACTGCAGGGGAGTGACATCTGATATCACTGGGATGACTGCACAGGAAGGCTTTTTTGCTAGTGCCAAATTGCAGTGTGGGTGTTGGAACGGGAAAAACGGTGTCTGAAGAACTCACATCAGAAGCAGACATGTACCTTGACATGACTCTGAACTACCTGTGGGTATGACTTTGCTTTTTATTCTATTAAATAGGATTATTTTCTTTGTTTTCTGCCCAGTCTTTTGTCTCTTCTTATTATACTATGGCAGAGCTTGATACAAAACACTGCTTTCCTGTTACTAGTCTTGCTTTTTTTTTAAAAAAAAAACTTCACCTGTTTGAAACAATAAGCAAACCCTTTGCTTGTATAATACAGAGTTCACTGGCTTGAAAGGGATTATATTGCTCTGTGTGAACTGACCATCAGGCCTGATACTTTCAGACTCTAAACTCAGTGGAATGGGAATTCTCTTTGTGCATGATACAACCAACACAATGTGGCTGACGTGTGAGCCATAGTAAAACAAGCTGATGTTTTTGAGAGCAGAAGCTGCTGGCTTTGGGAGACTGTGTATAGTATGTAGATTTGTCTGAAGTAGATATGGAATGAGGGTAGCAGGAATGAGGCAAAGTACCTGATGAATTCTCACATTTGCATAATGGAATATGGAAAGTATACAGGCCACCAGAACAAAGGCTTTCTGTTCCAGAACGTGCTGGACCTAATGAAATGGATTTCCCTAATTTCATCAAAGTATATTATTTCCATAGATTTACACAAAGTGCTTGTTTTAATACACACACTTCTGCTGTATTTATGGAACAAGGATAAAATATTTTCACAGTATGTTAATTCTTGAATGCATCTATTTTCTCAAAGCAACTCTGAAACATAATGTTTTTAAACAATTCTTGCATGTATGTGCAAGTGCTGGTAAGATTTTTTCAAATAGTGAACAGGAATATATGGAGACAGAATTGTCCCATTTATGTAAGGGCAGGATCTAAAGAGCTACATGTAGAGCAGGCAGGGTTGATAATACATTCATTTATAGTATCTTAATACTGGACTAACTGAAATAGTTTCAACTTTCTCAGTTCAACATTGAATTATATTTCCTTCTGATGGATCATTGCCTCCTAAGAGCCCTTCACGCACATCATACTTTGTGACCAGATTACATAGACATAATAAACCCCCCTTTAAGACAGGTGTTTTTCACTTGAAAAAACTGTTGTGCATTTTAGACTTCATGACTCTATTATACTGAAGTTTTGATTAGAGTAAAATTTTAATTTTTGCTCAGCTTTCAACACAATAGCAGAAATCAGAGAAAAAAATGCTTTCTTTCAAACCACAGACAACATTGGTTAATACACCCTTTGTCACAGCAAATCTAAATTTAGTTTTCCAAATAATTATTTTTAGACTGATGGAGATGAAATATTGTTTAATTATAGTTCTAGAATAATATTTACTACTATGTTCAGGGATTTTAGTGCTATAACACTTCTGGAGAGACTACACTAATTTTGACACTGAGAGTATTTTGAGGCAAGGATTTACTTAGTTACCTGGGACACTTCTGCCACTCATAGAAATTCGAACATGAAACTGACATGAAGTACCATTTTCATGATTTTGCAAACTCAATCACACCTATTAAGGGTATTAACACTCCAGTTGTAGAAATAATAAAACTTAAGCTAATTTCTCAGATAATATCACATAGTTATACATGTCCCTACAGAAGATGTAAAAAATTACAGTAGCTAAAAACAGACACAAATAACAATGTTCCTGCTTTAACACTTGACTTAGGGGTTCCAGTCAGAGTTTTAGAAAAGTTCTCAGCCTAAATCAGGAGAACGAACTTAGACAAGAGAAGGAATACAGTATTTACTGATTAATTGCCCAGGATTGATGAAAATAATTAAGGAGAATTAATTGTCTTGTGATATGCAGGATTTAATTCTGTGCCTCAGCTTGTTTCTAGGATTTTCACACAATTTTGATTATTAACTTTATATATAACAATGCATTTTTAAGGACAAAAGAACTGACAACAATATGATTGTCAGCTTTTACAGCAACCAAGACTGAAAAGATTGTTTACTTAAGCAAAATATGTTTTTAAACATTGACATTGTTCCATTTAGCTCAAATTTTGCCTGATAAAAATTTATCACAGGAATTCAATGGATGATTGTACTTTGAATTCAAAACAAGCACAGTCCTTGGCTCAAACTGTAATCAATAAAATCCCCAATAATGGAATTAAAAGGAAAAGACTTCTAAGACAGATTATCCTAAACCAGTATACCACCTTTCCCCCCAGTTCACCCGATATAGAGACTTGAGGTTAAAAATCAGAGAGATCTGAAATCTATGCCGCCAGATTAAGGCATCTTCAAGTATGGCACAGAAGAAGGAATGAGAGGAAAATGTGGAAAGATCTTAGGGCCAGAGCTCCTTCATGCCTTGCTGTTACAGAAAACCCAGAGAAGGGAAAGCAGGAGTCCTTCAAGTGGAGGCACAGTACCCACACCTGCTGCAGAGGCTGAATTGGGAAAAGTACCCTTTCAAATGTTACACACACTTGTTTAAAAAAAAAACAAACCAAAAAACCACAACTGCTCTAACCTGGTTATATTCTGTCACTTCAAACATTCAAGAAAATTAAGCATTAGTGAGAGAGGAAAACATTAAGTAGTAAGGGGTCCCATTATCTCACTTTTTTCTTACTGCAAAAGTAATAAACCTTTCTTTACTTTGGATGAAGGGATGAAGATAACTTTTGGGCAGTACCTGCAGAAGCTTCCCCCATCAGTTCACCAGTGAGGGAGACAATAGCCACAGCCTGCCTCTCTTCATGACAAGCTGCTCACAATCCTCCATCTGCCTCTTTCTCAAGGGCAGATTAAAACCTTTTTCATCCAGTTTATATGACAGTGAGAACTAATTACAGTACCTGGGAGAGTACAGAATTATCTCACTTCAAAGCCAAGCAAACCTGCTTCTTGTAATGTCAAGCCAGGGACAGAGTGCCCCTGCATTCATCAGGAGCCACACGCAGCACAGCCCTGTCTGCACAGACATGAAGAATTTTTCTGTCACAGAAGTGAAGCACCAAGTATTGCTACTTGTATTGTATATTTTACTTAATTCTCTCTGTGGAATTACAGAATGAACTTCAAGGTGACCTATATTAGCACTTAATTCTTAGCCCACCAGAAGGAAAAGCTTTACACACAGTATCTATTAAACATCTTGTTATCATAAGTGCAGCTGTTAGATCTTTGCTACCTACAGTTTGCCTGGTAAGGTGGAAACAACACAGTGAACAAATGAAGATATTCAGTTTTACAATCCCCAAGCAATAACTTTCAGAACCTATTTTCAAGGATAATTTGATATTGGTAGGCACTCTGATCTGGAAATTTCAGACATGAGGCTGAGAGAAAAGCAACAAACAGAAGGTGTTGGTTTCCAAATAACTCCTTCCTTTTTGGGATTAAGATTGCCATTTTAGTTTCCAAGCACTTCAGGTACTGTGAAGAAAAGATTATACCCTGGGAAACAGACCAGCTTTGTTTGATGTTCTCAAAGCATGTTTTGTACTATTTTGTTCTGAACAAATGACACCGATGATTTTGGTTTGCTGTGCTTTGAAAACAATACTCTGGGCAGAAGCTTTACATGCACAGATGTATTGGACTAATGAAAAGCTAGATTTTGGGCTGGAAAGCATTTCTGTCCACAACAGGATGGATGAGCTGTGTATGATCTCTCATTTCTTGTGTGTGTGTGCACTTAGACACCGATATGTATTTTACCTGAGAAGGATACAGGTCTGTGTTTGAACAGGCACATGCAGGAATTGTGGTCTTGGTTAAAGAAAGAACATGTTGATGATTTCACTGTTATATCCTTAATCTCACATTGCAATTGCTTTGCTTTATCAGGGCTCAAGCTTTTCTAAGCTTTTTAAGATTATATTTAGAGAGCTCAGCTGTGGCTATTTACAGATTTAGAGCTAAATTGCTTTCTGATGAGATTGAACTGGTACAAATGTACCTCCAGCAGGGTTGATATATTTAGTCTCTCTTGTTCCTAATTTAAATACTCCTACACTCTTCGGCTTTGATGATATTTGAATCACAGGAGTCAATAGAAGTTTCTGTCTCTCAATAGCCAAGTATTTTGTAGCAGAGAAACGACTTTTGACTGAGGAAAGAGCTGCTAGGATATAAAGAAAACATTGAGGTTCTCATGGGTTTGCATGGCTGGATGTGGATCTAGAAGAAAAAGAAAGGCTCTTCTGAGAATCTTCATCCTCAAGTCTTGTTATATTCTGAGAAGCAAAAAAACACTTGTCTAGTGGTTCATTTGCTAGAGATCCCCTTTTCCCCATTTTTTTCAACGAAGGGGAGGAAAGGGTATATCTGTCACAAAACCAAGTCCAAAAGTACTTGGTTCAAAATCAAGTTTGTTTATGCAATGTATGCACTGATGGCATGAGAGAAGCTATCATTACAGATGAGCATTTTGGTACATGATCAATGCATCCTGTCCTGCCTCTAGCTCCAACTGCAAGAGTTCCTGGAAAATTGCAATCCCACATTTGATCATTTGACAAAATAATCCTCTCAGTTTCGCTTTTCACTGGTCACTGCTGTGCCTCATTGTTGACTGAAACTTTATGCTATTTCTGTCCTCCTGAGGATGATGTCATCATCTCACTTCTGAAGAGGTCAAAGAAGAAAGATAAGAAATTTTGTCAGAAGTGTATTGGCTGGCATGTGCAACTGTCAGCAAATGATTACAATACTCAGGAACTGTGATGATACAGAAAGCAAAATCACAAAGCTAAATCTGTCAAACTGCAAGGATCTCAGGGGGACAGATCCAAAGCAAAAGCAGCAGCACAGTCAAAATTGGCAACAAGTTAAAGCCAAAGGGGATGGGGGAGGAAATGTTTTTAGAAATCTCTGCAACTAAATAACATCTACATATACTTTTAAAAAATCTTCTCCAATCAAATGGAGTATGAGTTAAATGTCAGTATATATATGCTACAACACCCTGCACTACTGTGCCTTCAAATGAAGGATGAAATAAAGTACTAGAAAGTTGTAGTTGAAGGAAAAAGGAAGAGAAAAAGAAAGGGGGGAAAAAAATTGAACCAGAGAGAGAATTCAGTAGATTATCAGAGGCAGCTGTAGGTACTGTATAAAAACATCTATTTATGTTAGGAGAGAAATTCCTTTGTTAGAATGGTAGGATGTTCAATCAGGTAATTACAGAGTCAGTCAAACTGCTTTTTGATGTTTACACTGGAATAAAACTAGATCAACTCTTAATTTACAGTGCGTGAGCTACTCTGAGTTTACTTACATAAAGAATGTCAGCATGACTCAAGAGCCATCTTTGCTTATGAGTTAGTTATAAATTAAAAGCTAAAAGCTCATCTTTTCTATTTACTGAATAATTTTTGCCTGCACATTGGGCATGTATTAACAATCACAGTCATTTATAACCCAGGTTCTGTGTGCCTGAACACGAACCCTAGTTTTAGTAGGGGAAGTCAGACATTACTGCTAATGCACAATGGTTTGAATGGTTATTTTGCTCACTGGCAACATCTCTGCTAGGAAAATCTAGTATCCTAAGATAGAACCAAAGGCTTGTTTTTCTGTGGTTCTCAACTCTTTTAAAACACAGTTTTATTAATTTACAAAAGACTACATGGCTCAACTGTCTTCCTAAGTGTATTTTCATAGCAACAGTGAGCCCAGATCATAGGCTAGAACTCCACTGTGCCAGAACTTTACAAACACAGAGTGAATATGTAACTTATAAGGTTTTTGAAACAAGAATCTCTGTTAGGTAATAATGAATTAATGTAAATTGACCATCAAAGGAATGGAAAGAAAAACTTCCATGAGCAGGTCCTTCAAAATTTTGTGGACGCTTTTGGATCAAATCATGGTAAACAAACATCTGTTGACTAAAACAATGCCTCCAGAAAGAAACCTGTCAAAAAGGAAACATTTCAGGAAGAAAACAATAATACTTCAGAGAAAACAATAATACTTCAGAACATCATCATTCCTGAGTGTGTTTTGGAAATGACATTGTCAGGGACTTTCTTCTTTCTAGGGCCATACTCCCTCTACTAACTAGTCTATGGGTAACTTCAGATTAATTTTTAGGCATCATGCCTGACCATACTATCCTCCAAACTGCACTGGGCTGAGTCAAATCCACAGCCATGATCATGCTAAGGCTTAGACAATATCAAAGTATGTACTAGGTCCTCTAGATAGAAGGGAAGTAATCTGAGGAACACCACTCTGCACACTGGTCACACCATAAACAAGAATATAGTGAAAAAGCACAGAAGGATGGTGTCCTGTTGTTAAGGGAAGCTCAATGTTGCTGTGCAAGCATTTGGGACTTCCCACAGCATCTTGTGTGTATTGTGGCTGTATTTACTCTGCTCTGTAGGAAGAGAAAACATGACCTTGCACATGGAATCATTTAAAACGTAAAGCATTATTCAGTGGGCTATTTTACATCAAGCAGCAGATGGTTGGGCATAATAAGTAATTAAACACAATACAGTATTTCCAAAAATGAGAACCTAGTTTCTGGATTTCTGAAAGAAGCATGAAAGCGTGTTGTTGAGACTGTGGAAAGACAGTGTTTTTGATTCAGTATGATATGATTGTGTTTTGACTTTTGCATAGTATTAGAAGAACATAGTGGACCAATGTGTTAGAGGAGTCCTCCCACCTAACATGGATGGTGATGGCTGGAGGTTACCACTGTCTCAATATGGGATTGTATTCCACACAAATGTTGTGGGCAGAGCACTGGTAGGATCCACAGTCAACATAGATAAAGCTTCTTGTATTAACAGGCACAGGATTATTTACCAGCATTTCTCATTGCCTACTGACTGCCCACTGGCAAGAAATTAGATATTAAACACCTAGGAAATGAAATTGCAGTTGTGTATTACTTTCTCTTTGGGACTAAGTATACATCCTTGTTTATCATGCCTGGGCAAAAACTATCTTCACTGACTTTTCTGTTCTAAAACTGAAGTGTACTCATTAGTGTAGCTGTGCAACCAGGAACGGAGCAGAGAACAAGAGGCAGGGATTGGACTCTGTGAGTTTGCACCGGATCCTATCCCTCAGTGGCTCTGTCTTAGCTGTGAGCCGTACAAAGACTAGCCAACATGGAGAGAGAACTAGGAGAGCTATAGGAGGAAGACGTGTTGGAGAAAAATGATTTTAAGGATCAAAATTGGGTGATGACCTAGTGAAGATTCCACCGAGATTGTTTTGGAATGTAACCAGAAATTAAACAAAAATGGAAGGCTTAAGCACTAATTACTCAGCAAAGTACTCTTCCCAGGCTTCAGCTGCATGTATATTTTAGGGACTACAACACAGAGATGCAGGAAATCCAGCTCTCAGAAACTTTTCAAGTTTTCAAGCCTAAAACTATTTAAGCAGAGTGCTTCAATAATGACCTTTGATTTTTTTGTGTGTGTGTGTATAATCTTCGTCATCTTTTCTTTTTTCCCCCGTGTTACTCTGTTTCCTGTTCATTTGTTTTGCACAAAGCACCACCCTCTCCTGTGTTCTGTAAACAAGACTTTAAAAAGGCCTGAAGATTCCTTCAGTTCCTTTTTAACACGGACATCCACTTCCCTTTTTAACTGTGTAGAGCGATCAGTGCAAAGTGAGGTTACAATACGGTTTATATACAAGAAAACCACTACCAGGTGGAAAAGCTTTATTTCATCGCATTTATTTAAAGCGATAAAGCGTCTGATGCCGAAGGACGCGTTTCCGATGCCGATGAATGCTAGGGTCTGGCAGCCCAAGAGACGCCTATCACGGACCAGCCTTTTCTCAGCCTGTGCTGAGCAACTCCCTTTTCCTCTCTCCGTTTTTCCCAGCTAGTAGCGTGACTCGGCCTCGGCCGCGGGATCACCCCACACCACCGCGCCACCGCCCCGCCCCGGCCCGCGGCGGCTGCGGCAGCTCCGGCCCCGGCGGGCGG